>QXVZ01001176.1:0-20327 GCA_008931825.1 Phallusia fumigata
ATAGTAAAATGGGCCAAAGCTCTCAGCTAATGCTTTGTCATAATTTTAAAAAAATCTTACTTTGGTGATTGACAGTAAAATGCTAAATGTTTGTACCAGGGGTCGGCAACCTTTGGCCCACCAAGCAAAGTTATTTAGACTGCAGCCCATTTCCAAGCGTTCTATGAAAAACTATCCTATAGAAAATTATACTTTATGCTGGGTAGGAACAAAGCTATGAATTACTGTGCCCAACTTTATTTATGTGTGTGTGAATAAAGGTTTTGTTCCATTATAGTCTTTGTCTTTGCCTCACAAACACTCCACACTGATAAATACAAATAAAATAACTGTGTTCTAGTGTTTACAAATTGGTACAGCCTGCTAGGACCTTGCTGATCTTGGTTTCAGGTCGTGACTAAATAAGGTTGTTTATATGATCATTACAAAAACAACTACTGTTTGTCAAATTTACCATTCGACCATTTTATTGAACTTTTTGTGTGTTTTTGCTAGTCGGATGATCAAAAAAAGGAGCTGCTAACCACTGAGGAGTACCAAGAAAATATGACAAAGACTCCATTTCTTTACTTGGCTCTAGATCTGCCAGCTGCTCCACTGTACAAAGATGAATTGGAACACAACATCATCCCTCAGATACCCCTGTCTACATTACTAGCTAAATTCAATGGGCTGGTTGAGAAAGTGAGTCATTTCCTCCTAGAGAGGGGTTAGTTTGTGTTTATTGAAAGTGGTGCACAATTTTTTTGTAATCAATTTAAATAAAGTCATCTATCTATGATGCCCAAAGACATTTTTCAAGCAGATTTTGTCCTATTTTGTTTTCTGGCAATAACAGACATGCTAGTTTTGCATGTCCTGGTGCAGTTATATTCCTTAGGCACTGTCTGTATACAATTGCATTGACAAAAACTAAAATAAAGATGCTGAATTCTCCCGCTAATCACCAATTGCATAAGAAGTTTTAAGGGGAGGATGTCTGTAACACTTAGGCAGAATAGTTTTAAGAAAAATGATGTCATCTGTTGTGTAGGAGTACAAAGGAAAACGGGATTCAACAATGAAGAGGTTTGAGCTTACACGTCTGCCACCATTTTTGATATTTTACATCAAGCGCTTCACCAGAAACTTGTTTTTCACTGAGAAGAACCCAACCATTGTCAACTTTCCAGTCAAGTATGAATGCTGTCTTGCTTTTAATGTCAAACTGAAAACCCCTTTCAGATGCCACTGACTGGTTTGTGTATAGCTGACCAAAGAAATGTATAGCTTAAATATCTGGCCTATTTTTCCACAATTTTAGGTTATTTTAAAAATTTGTTCTATGCCTTCCTTATTGAAGTTTAAATGTTTTTATGCCCTGTTTTGTAAGCAGAAGCAAGAAATTTGGCAATCTGTATTCCTGAGTTTGATACTTAACAGTTCAGAAAACGGGTACAAAAACATTGTAATGCAGTAAAGATAAGAAAGTTTAACCTAGTTGTAACATACTGGTAAAAACAAGGTTCCAAAAAAGTAGAATTGCTCATTATGCAACCAAACTATGTTTTACTTTGTGCAGAAATATAGACCTTGAGGAATTAATTGCTGCTGATGCCAATGTGCCAAACACATGTTACGATCTGGTAGCAAACATTGTCCATGATGGTGATCCCAATGAAGGCAAGGGTTCTTACAGAGCTCACGTTTTGCATCCTGTAAGCTTGATACGATTTGAACGTTGGACTTTGGTTAATGTCGCAAGCAACTTTGTTTAGTTCGGTTAATCAAAATCATTAAGGAATTGGAATTAAATTTTTTGTATCATGTAGAATTGTATCACACTTCGTAAGTCGTGCGCAAAAATGGAAGGAATTATGGACCACGTTTTACATTAGGTGCTTCGTAGACCAAAATTAAGCTACAGACGTGAATATACATTGCATTGATTTTACGGCTCGGCTAATTGCAGGGGATTTACCACCTGTGGCCCAATAAAACTGTTCATGAAAATGTAAAAAAATGCGTTTGTTACTAAGTAGCAACATGCGACACCAGCTTAACAGCTTCGGCCCAACCCTACTTGTTGGTATTACTTTCGCTGAACTTTGCAGGGATCTAAGCTGTGGTACGAACTTCAGGACTTGCACGTATCTGACATACTCCCGCAGATGATCACGCTCTCGGAAGCCTACATTCAAATTTGGGCTTTGAGGACGGATGACAAAAAGAGTGGTGCTGACAAAGCGACCAAGATGGAAACACAATAACATTTTTAAGAACACTTGTCGTTACTAATAAAATGCAAAATACAGATTGTGATGGTCATCTTGGCACCAAGGGTAGCAGTACACCGCGAAAATTATTGAAAGGTACTGTATATTGTTGAACGGTGCATGCACAACTTACGTACCGTTTCCTATTCTTGACGATAGATAGCAGTACGGTACGCACAACTCTAAACGTACCATACTTGCTCTTCACTTAGTTTGGTTTGCCTCTCATTTAAAGGGTTGAAGTCGTCAAATGCAGTTTTAGCTAGTACATTATCGTGTGTTATTGCTCACTGTTGTAAGCGCCATTCAATGTATTGATGGTACGCAAGGCTGACAGTTAAACCTCAGACGAACCGCTTTTCATGTGCAGTGTAACGTTCCTACGCGTAACCTCCGCATGAAAACAGCGCACAGCCCCACGCAGTTGCTGTCCGTGATAAATCACCATTAATGTAAGCAAGCCATAAGCTGCATTTATCCGGAAAGCAATAGATGTCGGAAGAGTGATTCATTGTGAATTGATGTTGTGATTTGTGAGTCAGTTAAGGNAATCTTCAAACTTAAACCATTAACTATTACAAATTTTGGACAATGTTGGAAATATTGTACTTTTTTTTCTCTGTTGTATAATGAACCAGCAGCTCTATGCTGGAGTACAAATGTAATTTAGTGTTGTATAGACATGACTTTAATATGACACATTGTCAAATTTTTGGACTTTTAGTCCTGTGCACTTAACTTGTTCACATACCGAACAAAATTTAGCAATTGTGAAAGTAGATTTGGGTTAAGATCTGTTTACCTTTGGTAATGTGTGGACATTCACAAACATCGGTTTACAGATCTAAGAAACATTTTTGTCATTCCTTGATGCTGTCGACATATCAGGAAAAACACCATTATATAATGCGTGTTGGACTGGAAGTTCGGTTTGCTGTGGTATGCTTCTAAAAGCTGGTGCCAGTCCTTATTCTGTTGGTCTATCAAGCTTGCAAGTTGCTGTTGAAAAAGGTAAACAAAAGGCTACAAAATACATTGCTTAATATTTCATGACCGCCTATTTTTGTTTAGGTCATTGCAAGTGTGTGATTGAACTTGTAAAAGCCCAGGCCAGAGAGAAATTCACAAGGGGATTTTACACACAATCAACTTCAGATACGTTACATGCAACTACGAATCGTGTATTGCAAGGTTTGTGTGCACAAGACACTGACTGTGAAAATTAAGGACTTCCTTTGTCAATCATGTCCAAATACTATTATTTTCTGTGTCTAATGATTGTATTGTTTCATTTTTTCTATGAACAGATCTTTTGGTATAATGCACATGACAAATACAAAATTTCAGTAACAGGTATTGGCATAACACTATCATTTTGCAGAAAATTTAGTTTGGAAAAATTCACTGCATGTTGCAGCTGGTGCAGGAAACGAGGCAATGATTCAAACATTGCTCAGTTTGGGTGCTTCTCCATACACAAAAAATGGAAAACACATGACCCCTAAGGAACAGGCAGTTCTATTTTCTGGGTGCTATGAGACATTGCACCATGCAGAAAGTTGGTAAAAGTTTTATAAAAGTAGTACCATTAATTCTAAATTATCAATTTTCTTTTTGTCAGCAAACCCACGATCACTAATGGCAGCCTGCAGACTTGTTTTGCTTTACCACAAGCCCATGTACCAGTCCAACAAATTAAAAATTCCAAACACATTGGAACAATACCTCAATTGGGAGCTTTAGGTCTAGCAGGGAAATTGTGCCAATACAATGCACAGATAGCAAAGACATTTATCAAATTAATCTCTAGGTAAGCGTTTGTGAATTAGTTTTGATGACAAAGCTGAAGCAATACTGCTGTTACACGCTGCCACTATCCGACGTGCCATCAGATCCAATTCACCACCTGTTTAAGCATAACACTTTAACGACTGGCCATGCCAAGAAAATCAATTAAAAAACTTGCCTTCTGTGTCTACAGAAACACCACCAGCCTCATCCAGAATGAGTGATGCAGCACAGTAATCCCAGCAATGGATGCCAAATTCAAAGTATGCTTCAGCCTGCCCAGAGGCAACTGCACAAATATTCAGTGCTGCTGATCCCATGCAATGAATTCTGTCAAAATTTAGTGACTTGTTTATGCACCAAGATGAAATAAAGCAAGGTTGCACTTACGTATGAACTGGTGTTGATATAATTGATCTAAGATTTTCGAAAACAAAATCCAAACTCTCTTGATCACGTGCTGATCCAAATTCCGCCAATATTAGTGACTTTTTTATATCTGTGTGAAAATTCGCAAATAATCATACAGCTACAACCATTTATTATAGTATTGAAACCATTTTTGTTACATGATATCACTTACCAGTTTCATTGGAAACTTTCAAAGGTTGACCATTACAAAATGCACCATGTCCTTTGATGGCAGTGTACATTTGGCCTGAAACTGCATTGTACACTATTCCTAGAGTCCTTTCTTTATTGACACAGAATCCTAGACATACAGCAACATATGGAAACCTGGTTAAATATTGTTTTTAAATGCCATGGAGAAATATTTAGTACTCCACAAATGTGTTATGAATTTCACCAGCACCTGTGTACAAAGTTTGTGGTGCCATCAACAGGATCTACAATCCAAGTTGGTTCATCAGTTAGGTCACACTTAAGACCCTCAGCAACAGATTCTTCTCCGATAAATCTAAGCAACATTTTTTAACAGAATCCAATACTTATTAAAACAACTGTATTGCATGTTTATCTCGGGTATGGAAAAACAATGCTTGACTGCATTGTACTGAGAAGCTACCTGCCGTAGTGCAATTCTGTTGAATCGATTTTTTTATTAAATCTTTAAGATATACGAGTACTTTTTAATTGGTTTAACATTGTTCCTTCTGTTAATAGAATGTACCTTTCAAACAGAAGGTTTTGAAAAACTTAGGCCATTCTTGTAACTTGTTTAGCACTTATATACATAGATAGAGTAGCAAAGTTAAATAGTAGTAAAGCACACCATTTATTTAAGAAGCGATTAATGCATTTTCCGTGCGGTTGACTGAAATGTCAATAAGAATTGGTTTGCACATTACATAATTGTTATAGGTATGTTTACTTGTGTTTTGGGTAACATTCCTTTATGGCATGGATGATCAATGCTTCCACTTGCTGATCAGTTTCAGTGACCAGGTCTGTGTTGCAGGACTTGGTTTGAATATTTTTGTTTTGCAAAATTGCTGCTTGTATTTTCTGAGACACAGAGATGACTTAAAAATGGAAATAATTTATTGCAGAAAAAAAACAAAAATGTTTACTTCGCCTGCTTTTCGAGCTAAGTCGGTTCCAAAGGCCAGAATCTCATCTAATGATTCTTTGCTGTATGTCATGATGCACAACTACAACCAATGTTCTAATTTTTTTGGCAACTTCTAGTTTTATAATAAATTTTTCGTGTTATTTTTTACTGGCGATTTGGTAACTTTTTAAAAAGAACAAAAATAAAAATTACTTTGTAATCTTTCCACAATATTCTTTTAGAAACTGCCTGTACCAAATGTATTCTGCGGCAAACCTTTGGATCACCAAAGTCCAAGCTTTGTAATTGAAGCCGGTTTTCCACTTTTTAAACAAACCTGGGAAGTTGCGTGACGTACCTTGTGGGAAATACCCCAACTAGGTGGTTGATTTGTCTGGCCATTTACATGGGTTTATTCTGTCATAAACGGCAGAAAACAAATGCTTGTAGTTTTACCGAATATTTAGTTGACGCTGGGTCCCAGACTCACCGCTAAAGTTTACCTTTTTACAGAAAAAAACTATAAAATACGTGTGAATATTTATAATGTATGTCTTTTTAGCGAAGATCGCTGGACGCAAAGTCGCAAACAGAACCCAAAAGTCGATGCCGGATATGTGTTTGAAGAATCGTTTACCTTAACAGCAAAGCACATTAATTAATGTAAAAAGATTGTCCCGCTTATCATTCAATTTTATCCATACCCATTGCATATTCGGTTCAAATTCTCAAGAATATATTACAGCGCCATCGATTGATCGATCTGCTGCCTGTGCCTGCAGTGAACGCAACGTCTCGCACTGCAAAACGAGAAGTGTCACCTTGTTGTATAGGAGGATTGGAGTGTAAATGGTTCCTCAAAATTAACTACAGATAGGCAAGCTACATAAAGTAAAAGATACTGGTTTATAAAATTAAACACAAGATTGAACTTACATTAAAAAGATGAATGTGACCCTAAATCTTAATTGTCAGTTAATGGTTAGGAGTTAGGACAGAACTGAGTCTTGGTACTGTCTGTTGTCCTGGTGCGATTTTATTTTTTGTTTCATTTAGGGACTTAGTTTGATACAATCATTGGGATTCCATTTGTTTACAACTATAGTGCGTCACTTTTCTGTCAAAAAGTTTAATGATGGTTTACCCCAATTGATTCAATGTATTTACTACACTGTCCACTGTTTTGTAAGATTTTTATGCACTGCAAAGTACACTGTACACTCTAAACATTGACTTTGCCACATTTACTTACATGTCACTGATAAATTCTATCCTTATAAATGTATTGCAGGTTGGTTGTTCAGTAAAATAACTACTGTATATATTCGGGGCATGCTTTTATGTGCTATTTCAAAAAGTCAACATTTTGTTTGATTAAAGAAAGATTTGGGTAATGATAATGAGTGAAGAAAGTGAGATTGTTTATGGAACAAACGATGGCAGAACTGGCCTATCATCTGAAAAGGTAGGAACCACAAATAACATACATTGTATGTAACCCTTACAAAACAAAATGTGTTAAAGTTTTGCCAAGTAATTTTTTTTCCTTGTTTGGTAGCCTAATCTGGTATACTTGTGCCTTTAAAAGCTTCCTAGTCCAGAATTGCCAGTTCAGGTATGAGAAACATAGTTTAATGTTGTGCGTATTTAAGTGTTGTGTTTGTTTAATGTGATGTTTGCACTGTTGCCAAAAATGCCATTCTTTCCTTGTTGCAAAAAATACTATCTGATAAATTTTTGAAGCACTAATCATGTAAAAACGATTTAAAACTAATATCATGGAATTATCACAGAGTTAAGTAATAAATTATTTTTCCATACTGTAGTGCAAAAATCAGACTAAAGGAGGATTTCTATTGAAAATATGCCACAGGATTTATTGGCTTACCCCTGATATGTGATTTGCAACACAACATATGATTCTAATGTTGGCTGGTATTTCACAGTGCCAATCTTGAAAGTAAACATCAGGAGTGTTTTTTTGTTATTTTGCATGTTAGGTCCAAGCTATGGCAAACAGTGTTTATGGGGAGTTTAAGAGAATGATGACTATATATGGTGAAGATGTGATCAAGGACCTGATGCCTCTGATTGTAACTATTTTGGAAACCATGGATCGTTCAATGACAGAATGTAATGGTAAGTTCCTTCCTAATTACCACCTTGTCAATGGTTAACCATTTTGTCATGAAAAAACTTGTAGGCAGCCATTCGTATCCAAGGCTACTGCAACTGTCACATGATTATGGCCTGCCTATTCTAATCATAAATATTTAATAAGCTTTGTGCAAGGGGTTTTCGTATCCCTCACTTCCAATATCACTGTCTTTGCTGTATTTCCTCACAACATTTATTGATATGTTTAGATTAGTAATTTTGCATAATGCAATAATCAGACACATATGTATCAGTTATGTCCTAATATCCACACTCAAATTGTAAATTGTAATGTACAAGCAAGGATTTTACCCTATCTTAGTTTCTCAGCGAAACATGGAAGACCTTCACAAATGCTTCATTTGTTTGAAACTTTTGCACCTTTTCCTATTACCTAGTGTGTTTACAGAAAATATTGTTGAAATTGAAATGCTGAAGGACGACAATGAACAGCTGGCAACGCAATACGAGCGGGAGCGTCAGCTTCGGAGAAGTGCAGAACAAAGATTAATGGAAACTGAAGATGTAAATGAGACTGCTACCAGAGACATTCGTGACCGAGCTGAAGTACTGGAAACTGCAACACGTCATTTGGAATTGAAATGCAAAAACTACACAGACCAAGGTGCCACTTACTAGGTTAAATGGTAAAACTTGTAAAATAACAACAATTCAATTTCACTGTATACATTATGCAATATATATACTAAGGCTTAGTTTCTAAAAATTGATTCCAACTATGTTTGATTAGAATTTAAGTGCATTTTCTATGTTTTAAACTTTTGCTCTGTGCAGTTGAAAGACTACAGGAAAGAGAAAGCGACCTAAAAAAAGAATATGCACAACTTCATGACAGACATACTGAGGTAACCAAAGCTACTGCCATTTCTCTAGTAATTGGAAATGATTGGAAAATATTCAACTAATCATGTCTTTTTTTGTTTACATGCAGATGATCCAGTCGTACATGGAGCATATTGAAAAAACTAAAACTTTGCAACATCAGTCCTCTTACAGTGATGTATCTCAGAGCCCACATCAAAACAAGTAATACATTGCATTTTATCAATGTGCCCACCCCCATCTGTATTAAATTGCCTGGGACAGCAAATGTTTTAATCAAATCAAAATGACCCTTTCCACATATTTTAAGTTTTATAATATGATGGCTAAAGTTGTTCATCAGCTAGTTTTATTACATTGTTTGACATTTTTCTTTTACATGTAACATTATATTGTTTAATGGCAGCTTTGTCCATTGGTACAGGTAATGCATGCACTGTAGCAATTTTGTGTTTCTTTGTGTCTTTGTTTCATCAGCATTCTATTAGATTTGGGAATGTGCAACTGTCTTTGCTTTTTAGCATTACTGGCATTGGCAATTATACTTTTATACATTTACTATTATGGATTGTTTGTACTGACAGCCTGTGTTTCAAGTTTTGCATTGCAAAAAGTAATTTAGTAACAAACGGAGGGTTGGGGGTCATTATGTATTTGTTGTGGTTGGATTTATGACACATATAAATGTGTA
Organism: Phallusia fumigata; assembly: GCA_008931825.1. Lineage (NCBI taxonomy): Eukaryota > Metazoa > Chordata > Ascidiacea > Phlebobranchia > Ascidiidae > Phallusia > Phallusia fumigata. The sequence goes on from QXVZ01001176.1 coordinate 9,248, forward strand.
AAATGTAAACTTACCCCACAAAAACATGGTGTCTATATTAGGAGAGAACTGACCCCTTCACTGACAACACCATCAGCTGATTCTCCTGGATTCCGTGGATTTTTATCAGACACAACAAAGAAAACACCATCATCACCTGTCGTTAGTGGCAACCCTGACCTAACATCAACACCTGGCTGTGACCGATCACTAATGAGTATTAAGGTATCCATATCTGGTTATCTCTTTATGATAATGTCTTTTGCATGGTAGAATTGACCTAATTGTAATTTGCTGTTTTCTTATCGAACTTTATCATTACATGTCCACCAACTTTAACACTGTGAACAAAACTTACACAAATAGACAAGAAACAATAAGGTGAATGAGAGAAATGTGATCATTCATTTCTTGTAGTCCAAAAGTTTTTAATCTTATTTCCTAAAGAAGTCCCCACCAAAAACCATTTATGACAACATTTTTGTAAGATTGCCCACTGACACTATATAAAGTTGTACCAGTTGTTTATTTAAAACAAAGAATACTAATTCTAAACCATAAACAAATTGAGGTACAGACTTTTGTGCATTTTTGTGTAGGATGAGATTCCCAAGTCCTTGCCAATTTCACCCAGCAGCCCTTCAAGTTTGTCACCAGGTCATGACTTGACTGGCCAGCATATAGAAATAATGGGTAAGAGTGTGTTGTGTGGGTCTGCAATATCTCTACGTCTACAAAGCAGCAGTTTTTTCATTCGTGCATTTTAAATAAACCAACTTGAGAAAATTCTATGCTTGATTATGTAGTTGTGATGTTGACCATTTTTGCTGACAGGTGGGGCCACCAAAAGTGGTCAATCCAACACTGAAAATTTGGTAAAGACTGCTTTAAAAGCGTCACTGCACCAATCAGTGAAGCGTGCCAAACAGCAGCTTGTTGGTGAAGTATTGGGCAAACCCAAAATAGCGAGTGTAAAGTCCCCTAGTAAGACCGGAAATAAAAAGCAAGGTGGAGGTATAAAGCTGTGTGCTTTGCAATTACGAACTCTTGGTGACAATTTGTTCTGAGGCATCTCTTTTCTCCTTTTTAATTGTATCACGCTTTTATTGAGTCGATACAAATCTATTCCTATTGGTTCAATGTTTGTTCAAAATCTTTAATTATTGCTACAGACTACTGTTTTTTGTGTCAGGTAATTCAGTGTTTATAAATCAGTTTTCTTTTATCCAACTTGAAACATTGTGCAATTCTGCTGAAATCTTCCCAACTATTACTAGTAATAAAAGTTAAGAGCTTTGCCTTGTAATTGAAAATGATTTCTGTGCATACTTTGTGGAACTTTATATTAAAACTTCTCAAAAGTCAGGCAAAAAACTTGAGATGCATTACAGTGAGTACAGCTGTGAACATAAAAATATTTTTTACCAGACGTGGGTTCACCATCAGGTGAAAGTGATGGAGTGGGCTGGGTAAGTGAGGAAGTAAAGGAAATTCTGCAGAATGGAGAACTGGAACTTGATAGATCTGACCCAGATGGCAATGAAGATTCTGAAGCACAGAAAGCTGTAGAAAGGTGTGTAACTATAAATTATTCCTTTCTAATCATCCAACAGCTGTTTAAACATTCAAAAAAATCAAAGTCTTATTATGAACAGTAGGTCCATACATTGTCAATTTGTATTAATTAATTAAGGGCAGTTTTTGATTTCAATTTTTGAAAAAAAGAGGACTAAAAGGTTGCATTTTCTTAAATTGCAACATCAATGATTTGTATATTATTTGCATTCACTTGGCCACATTCTGTATCCAAACCCAAATAAAAACATTTCCCAAAGCATCCACCCACAATATACTTGTTACTTACAATTATTCCTCGTTATCAAGCAGTACAGGAATTGAAAATGCCGCCTTTGAAACAACACAAACAACAAATGCAAGCTCACTTTTTGCTGAAATGTCGCAACAAGACTTAGGTGATGTTGACGAAGGAGCTGACATACTTGGTAAGTTGAAATAAAAGTTTCCAGTGTTTGGAGTTAACAATTTCTTTACCTAATTTTGTTCTTTGCCTAATTTTATGAATTAGCCCTGTATGATGCTAGTAAGGCATTTTCTGGAGACGTGCAGCAGGACATGGAACTGTGCTGTTACTTTGGTAAAAAACGTTTTTATGTAAACATGTGTGTCGTCATTTGGTGTTGATTCTAGTGCCATAAATGCTCTTTGCAACCATAAAACAAAATTTATAGTATAAATCAATGCTGGTTAAACTTTTTCGATGTCACACCTTAAGAAAAGTCAGTTGCATGTTCAATGCACCAGCTACAAGAATTTAACAAAGATGCTTATTACCAAAGTTTTATTTATTGATACAAATGCAGTTAAGCCGTCAAACGAAAGTGTTGTGCAACACCCTTTGAAAATTAAAAAGTGGCACCAGGGCGTCGCAACACACGGTTTGAGATCCACAGATGTAAATCCTGGAAATTTAAACAGCAACTTTAGCAAATAGGACTGTCAGAACTTTTTCTTCCAAAGTAGTATGCTTTCATTTTATTTCAATGTCTGTGTTTTGTGTTTTCCTTTATTGTTGCAGCTGAAATTATGACATGAAAAACATATGTTTGCATGTGGAAAAACATCTATTGTCTTAGCATGCATACAAAAAGTCGATAGTAGTGACCCACTAAAACTGGCAAAGAAGGCACAGCAACTGCCACATGTTGTTAATTAGAAAACAAACATTTAAAAGGCAATATTCTAAAATAAACCAACATTGTTTTAAGGCATGAGCAAGGAGGTTGAAAATCTGATTCAGGAAAACAGCAAACTTATGGCCACCAAGAATGCCCTGAATGTTGTCAAAGATGATCTAATTCAGCAAGTGGATCAACTCACAACACAACATGCACTTCTCAAGTAAACCCATCTTCTTTCGATGGTCAATTTGGAATTTAAAACACCGTCATTTATAGGGAAGAGTTGAAGACCTCGGAAAAGGGGAGAAAGGAGTTGCAAGACAAGCACAAGGAGCTTGAGAAGCAACTTTTGCGAGTTCAACAAGAGTTGGAAAATGTTGCTGTTGGAAGTGCCAGGAATTCAATATCAAAGCAATCAGATGAGGAAGTCAGTAAAAAACATATTTTTGCTAAAATTCAATTTGAGAAGTGGGTACTGGCAATGTCTTGTCGATTTTTTAAGGATGTGGTGCCCTTGTCCCAACGTAAGCGTTTCACCCGAGTTGAAATGGCTCGGGTGTTGATGGAGCGAAACCAGTACAAGGAGCGTCTTATGGAGCTGCAGGAAGCTGTGCGATGGACCGAGACTCTCAGGGCATCAAGGAATAATGCTGATGTTAACCAGAACAAAAACAAGAACAAGTCATCAATATTTCAGTTGTAAGTTACCACTTAATTATGTTTGTACGGTGCTCCTGAGGAATGTTTAATGGTTTTGACATCACTGCTTATTGATGGCCTAAAACCTTTAGATTGTCTAAAGCTCTCTCCACAACCATGCACTGGTCAAACAAATGAGTTGTTACCCAACCTGGTTACATTGAAATATTACATTGTAGTGGACCAACAGATACCACATTTTTCCCCTAATTTTGCATGGACTGTTTACAGCTTTAGCCGGTTGTTTACTTCAAATGCCAATGGAGAAAGCACAAACCAGCAACCATCACCAGAACCACCCAGGCAACTGCGACGAACAACAGCGACCAGTGAATATGGACTGAGCGTGGCTTACAATGCACCCAGTGCAAAAATTATTCCGAGGTCCCGCAGCAGCACAGCTTCTTTGTATGGGAAGTCTCCAACAATCGACAATCTTAGAGAAGCGTAAGTTTGGTCAAAAGTAATTTGTTTGTAAGCAGTTTTCCAACATCTTTGATCCAGTGTGTCCATTTTAGGTTAAAAACATAGCTGAAAAATTATACTAATGTATTTGATATTGCAAAAAAACACTACAGTCTTACTGCACTGAGACAACACAATAGTACTATTGCATATGTGTAGTTTATTATAAAATGACAGTAAATATACTTTTCCGAGTATTTACGTTTCTGCTGGGTATAGCTATAGATGAGTGTCAACATATGTTTGTCATTTCTACACAGCATTTTTTGTAATGACTGTGAGTTTGAATGCTTGTGACTGACTGAGGACATAGGTGCTGTGTTGTCCATAAAAAATGTTTCTTTTCATGCTTGCACTTAGAGCTGCGCTTAAATTACAAACTAAGAAGAATATGTTGCTAAACATAACTGAAGATCATGGGTGAGTGGCTGAGATTGGTCTAACAGTATTTTGTTGTTATGTTTGTGCACATGTGTTTGTTGACCTCCTTACGTTAGATGTTAAGATAACATTGATCATGTAAACCACTATTGGGTAGCTGCCAACATTCTTGATTTGACATATTTTCCCTTTGGGTCATTATGGTCTGCTCCTGGACTGTGCCTTGGACGAAATCAATATTTTTACCCATCTGTCTAATCAATATAGTATGAGTAATGGTTCCATTGCTTATTCTCACTACTAGTGTGGACTCAGAACAGTTAATATCTGGAAAATCTTTCTAGAATGATCCGGCAAACTCCAACTGTGTCATTTATAGTTGATACTGCAACCAAAAAAAGGTTTTCCAAACAACCTAATTCTGCATGATTTTGAATGAAATTACCAAACTAATGCATCTGTCTATGGTTAAGTTGTTTTGGCACATGGTGTCCTTTCACATTTCAGTTTCATTGTCGATTTATCAGTTCAGTTAATCCTTTTTTTCCAAAATTTTAATGCAATAAATGGCAGACCATCTTGTCTCAAGTATTATATATTAGCCTGCAATACTGGTGTTTACTGTTGAACTAATTCTCCATGTGTTGTTTGTGCATTTTGCAATCCAACATTGATTTTTTCCAGTTATATTGATTGCCTTAGTTGCCTTGTAGACAGCAAGTTGGTGGTTTTGCCAGAGAGATTAACCTTTATGTAATGCAACAAAATACAATTTATCTTGATTTATTTTGGGCAGACTTTGAGCTGGTATTTTTGTTATTGTATTTTTTTCACACACACATTACTTTAAAAATGCATGGTTGAAACATTCCAAATCTCTGTTTCAATCAGCAACCAAAATAATTTTCAAATCCTAATTTCTGGCCCAAGGATCTTTTAGTTGAGTTGGCATTCTTGTTTTTGCAGCCCAAACAAAGAAGCTCCAAGGTGGGAAACACCTCGACTTTCCGAAAACAGCCGACTTCAGGTCAGTAAGAAAATGTCCATGCAGGTCCCTGTGGAATTGTACGATGTCACATCAATAAATAATGACATGACTGGTGTACAAGGACACCTATGCATAAACTGTTTTCACTGATGAACAAATGGTGTTGTGAAAGCTTAGTTTACAATTTTCAAAGGGTTTTTAATTTGATGTGTTTTTTTCCCAACATGTAAAGCCCTTGCAGTTTCTTCACATGAACCTGGTCTCACTATTAATATTTATAATTTAAATCCCATCACAGTGGAACTCTGCAATGGGACATTCTCCAATACCTTGCTTCAAAAATGCAGTTACATCTGAAGAGAATTACTATAATCATGTTTAACTATCAAAGTTTCATGCAATTGTGGCCAGTTATAAAATCCAGTGTTGTTGCATAGGCATGTGGATGGAGTTTGCCAAATACCCCAGCAACACCAAAGGAAGGTTCTAGAGCCGTCCCAGTGCCTGTGTATTGTGGCCCTATTCAAAACCAGGAGACAAATATGAAGGTATTTGATGGAAAACTGTTTTGATACAATATATATACCCCCAAAAATGTTGCATTGAGTTAGAAGCATACATTAATACATTGAGTTAGCTTGTGTAGAAGCATACAGTTGTCACTTAGCAGTGATTCTCAATCATGGCTGTCAACCATCCTTGCAACTCTCATTAAACTGGCATGAAAAATATTGACATTAAACTGGTATAAAAAACCTTTACTGATACAGCAGTCGAAAATGACACAAAACTTGCCACTCGACTTTTCTTCACCAAAATATACACAACCAAAAAGAGGTTAAGAACAAATGCTTTGAAGGGTATTTGCAGGCCTAGCACTAAAGGAAGTTTTTTTACCGTTTGCTATAGGTATGGTGTGCTACTTCAGTGAATGTGGCTAATGCAAAGACTCGAAATGGTGGATCAGTGGTAGGTACAGGCAGTGTGTTTTACCCTGAAAAGTCCAATGCCAAAGATGAATCTGGTGTTCAGGATGTCGTTGAAAACCAATCTAAAGATGTTGTTCAACTGAATGAGGTAATTTTATTACAAAATGTTTGTGTATTCATTAAACCCCAATTCTCATAGCTTTGGCATAAAATATATATGAGTAGTACTGTAAATGTGAGATGCCTATTGCTCAGCTAAGTAGAAGATTTGGAGTTTAGGCCCATCTCTGGTGACCACTTCATAATTCTGTGATTAAGAAACTTGCCATTCTTTTATTGTCGTAACCGAACAATTACTTTAAACAGGAACTTGAATCCCAGCAGCTGAAGATCCGTACAGACAGTGAGCGGCGAGAAAGTGTTTCCTCTCATGTTTGGTTAGTGTCTGATGATTCAAGGTCAAATCCCAATGCGCAGGGAAGTGTGATAAGCATAGTAGATGCCCGACAGCCAAACCATTGCATTGAGAAGTTCCCTGTCGGCTCAAATGAGACCCACATTCTCTGCATTACAAGTGCACCAGGTATATTTGTGCTGGTTTCATGATGTAGGGTTTGCATAAAGTCAAAATAAAATGATGATAGCGTCTGAATTTTTTATTGCTGTATTGAGAATAGGTGGTAATTATAAAAAAATGTGTTAGATAGAATCTATGGCTACGATTGCTAGTTTGCCCCAAGTGCTAGTTGTTTTGTATCTGACAAATTGAGAAGTTGGTACGGGATATTGCTGTATTTATTAATTGGTGCCAGGCTTACATCTCTATGTAATGTTGAGTAAAGGTGCAAACAAGTGAATTTGAGAATCTTCAATCGCTACTGGAGGTTTTTATACAAATGTGCTCATTTAAAAAGTCAGAAGTAAACATCTTAACTTTAAGGAATAAAAATAAATCACTTGTTAATCAAGCATGCATGATACTTAAAAATTCCCATTACAGCAAGTAATTATCTTTGCATATTTTATATGCACAGGTGCCATTGAAGAGGATTACCTCAGCCCTGATGAAGAAGAGGCAGATTCAATGTACACCAGTGCAGGTTGGTCACAATGATACTTATTGCTTGCAGCTCGTAATAAGTCCCTGTTCCATTCTTTTTTTCCTAACATTTAATGCCCTTTTTTACTGTGTTTAACACAAGTATTTTCTAGTAAGGGTAACTGCCCTGCATTCATAGGGTTAGTGATTTAAATTCTAAACCTTGTGTCCCTGTGTCTTTGGATATGTAGTTTGTTTGATAAGGTAAAGGTTTTGTTCGGACTACATGCATACAGTTATCCATTTTGTATTTAGGTGATACCAGCATGTTGGGAATGACCCAATCACCAACGGAGGCAACTAACAATACAATGCCTACAATTGATGCAGCTGCAGAAAAGTCAAAAGGTTTGTTCAGAACAAGATCTGTTACTTGGCAAAACAAAAAAATTAATGTTGTCAAATGTCAATTTTAGTCTCAAAGGATGAACCTGGATTTGAATGTTCACCTGCAGACCAGGTAAATACCCTGTAGTAAAGAAGCTTTCTTCAAAAAGGTTGAATGGTAATTTAAATTCAGAAGGTTTCAGGAATTAGTTAAGTCAGAATTAGGTACTTGATTTGAGCATTACAATTTTTGATGGTTTGTACTGGGCCTGGGGCCATGTTTCAAAATGTTATTCAGTTGTAAAAAATGGTTTATTCAATTTTCAGGCGTTACAAAGAAGATAGTAAACTAACAAATATGTTGGAAAACATGTTACATGTGGCATATATTCTACCTTTTTAAATACAATAGTAAACACATCAGGAGATTGTGTGCTAGATTGGTGTCTAAGTTTTGAAGTTTGGACTGACAAAACATATATTAGCAGATGTTTTTAATCAATTTTATGAATGCAGTTGTAACAAAATATCAAGTAACAAAACAGAAACCAAACTACAAATTGCTTAGTTTAAACACAGTGAAAATTAAGCTGCAACCAACACTGTTAAAAACAGATTTCCCAATGCCAACAACATGGATTTTTAATTTTTACTATGACTTTGTAACCAGGAATTTGGAGGGCTGGAAAAGGTACAGACACCAACATTGGATGTTAGCATTACGGGTGAACATTTAGAAGCTGATGATGACACATTAAAAACTGAAAATGCTGAGTCGGTGCGAGTTGCAAGTCTGCAACCAACAATGTGGATGGGTTCACAAAATGGATGGTAAGTTGTAATAAAGATCAATACCCCTGTTTTAAATACAATTACTAAAATATAATATTAAATTTGTTTATGGTAAGAATAGCTGGACTGTTTTGTTTTTTAGCTTATTTGTTCACTCGGCTATCAGCAATTGCAGCAAGTGCTTGCACAAGATACGTTTAAAGGATTCAGTCCTGGCTATTGTGCATCTTAAAGGTCGGGCCTTTGCCGGCTTAGCTGATGGAACTGTTGCTATATTTCGACGTGACAGTGGTAGGTCATTAAAGACTGGCTTACAAATGTCTTTACTACGTGGATTAGTTCGTTTATTTCATAACAGATGGAATTTGGGATCTGTCCAACTACTATCTTCTGGATCTTGGACGTCCGCACCACTCTATTCGATGCATGACTGTTGTGTATGACAGAGTGTGGTGTGGCTACAGGAACCGAATTCACATTGTGGAACCAAAGTCTATGAAAATTGAGGTAATAAATATTCACATCTCTGTTTAGGGGATTTAGCCTCATTCACTTACTCCATATCATGCAGATGAATGAGCACCACCATGTTTTTTAGGTGAAGTTATCTAAATAAAATTTTAGCACATGTTTCATATGAAATAGCAATCACTATTAATTGAAAATTGCAAAGAGTTCTCGAAGGTATGAGCAACATGTTACATAAAGCATATTTTTTCTCACTCTTTTTATAGTCAACATTCAATGCTCATCCGAGACGAGAGTCTCAAGTTCGGCAACTTGCATGGGCTGGTGACGGGGTGTGGGTTTCAATACGACTTGACTCCACTGTGCGCCTCTACCATGCACGGACACAACAACACCTTCAGGACGTTGACATTGAACCCTATGTCAGCAAAGTTCTTGGCTCAGGAAAGCTGGGCTTTTCCTTTGTCAGGTAATGGAAATGTAACATGAATGCCTTCCTATTGAATCTCACTAGTAATTATTACTTCACACCAAAGTGCGATTTGGCTGTACACCAATAAGGTAACGCATATTTCAAAGGGACATATGTATGTCATATCCCACTATTAGTTTCTTGATAAGACTTGATTAACAATGTTGAACATCTAAGCACAAAGGTTTTTATGCCAGAATAAATCAGCCTCTGTTGTGTTAGCTTACTTTGTCATAAACTAAGTCTTAGCCTCCAGCCATTGTTCGTTCTTTGTAGAATTACTTCACTGATGATTGCCAAACACAGACTGTGGATTGGTACTGGAAATGGAGTTGTGATGTCAGTACCTCTGTCTGAAGGTATGTGTAGTGTGTCTGTAGTATTGTTTTTTTGTTCAATGACTTACTTAAGTAAAACTATCAGATGATTTATTAGCCTGGAAAACAATAACAATAAAAGCAAGATCGTCAGCCTCCCTGCAGCGAAAATCTTGCATCAAACATCAGAACACCATTGCCAGATGTGGAGTAGCTAAGATGGAGTGTCTAGTTTGCAAGAAATACATTGTCAATGAGTTAGGAGATGGGGATGGAGAACTTTTAACAGATGCATGCATATGTAGACAGCAGCAAAAGCAATGTAACAGTCAGGTGGACTTGCCTGTACAGACCAGAATGACAAAACTGTCAAAAAAGTCTGGAAGGAAATTAAAAATAAGGTTAAAGCGAATAAAAGGTTAGATGACATGTAAAAGCAGAAAAATGAGCACAGGTGTTTAAAAATGCTTTCATGAAGGTCTCAATTTAAAGGGAAGAATCAGCATTGATCAAAGTTTTTCAAATGTTAGTTTACCTGAAGACAATGTATTGGGTAAGCAGTCTGAATGATAAAAAAGATTACAGTGCAGTTCAAATGCAAGTGAGCAAATGCTCAGATGATTAGTTTAGTCTATTAAAATGCAACAATGTTCAAAACAATATTTACATTTATCACTTAAAAAAAATTATGGGGTCTTGAGACTTCCTAAGCAATAAATGCAAATGTTGGGCTGATATCTCCTTTTAAAATTAAATTTCCTTTTTGTAAGGTTCAAAAGGTGGCTGCTACTCAAACGCAGTGATGTCCACTACCATCAAGAATGCAGAGCGCCCAGGAGGGGTGATTCGTGTATACAGTGATCCAGTTAGTGACAAGCTTACACCAGGAACATTTATTCCATATTGTTCAATGGCCAATGCACAACTCAGCTTTCATGGCTACAGAGACGCTGTAAAATTCTTTGTATCTGTGCCAGGTACTTTATTATAGGTCCCCTTCCAAAGGAGACACATGCTACTTTCTTTTTTTTTCAGTTTGTTTTCATGATTCTGGTTAAGCTTTTACACATGATAAATGGACAACTGGCAATTGTTTTCCCCCATTCACCTATTGGCCCCTGAAACTTAAATTTTAAAAACTGCAATATTTATTGAAGTAAATAACAAAGGATCAATAATTTTGAAGTTTTGTACATGGCAAGCATTTAAATTCATTTACCAAACCTCTGGTTGGCTTATGCATGCCCAGAGGTAACTGCAGTTCAAAAGCGTGTTGCATCATTTATGGGGGATAATTTATGTGCAGTGACAAGATGGAGAATGCCACTCCCTTGGTCACTGTTACTATGTACGATACATAACATTTTTGCATTTTCCAGGATGTGTGACTCAATCCTCACATTGTACACATGCTGAAGCTTCACCAACAAAGTTCAATTCTCAAACTGACACTGACGGCACGTTA
>QXVZ01001181.1:0-10555 GCA_008931825.1 Phallusia fumigata
GTCGCCTCAATTTGATTTTTAACATAGCTTTACACATTTTTTTGCTTTTGGGGATGTCAAAACTGGACAAAATTTCCACTTCAAGGGCGGTTTAACAGGAATGATCTCGTTTTAAATTGCTTTTGGCCGGTTTCTGCCTAACTGTTAAACTGGTTTAAATCGCAATCGTTACCGTAAAATTTTGACTCTAATTTTTCCAAAACAACAAAGTTAAACCACAATTTCCTTTTTTGGATGGTCAAAAATGGGACAAAATTAATTGTATCCGATTTGGCAGATATTCTTTAGTTTTAATCTGAGTTTGGGTACCTTACTCAACCACTACTGCTACTATCAACAATCAGTCTACAGAGTTAACCCATTTTTACCAGGATGTTATGTTTCCGGGATGTTGCTTTGCCGGCAACGAGGCGAATGACGCAGTGGATTAATAAAGTATCAGCTTGTCATCCCACTTAGCTTTGTCGATGACAAATAACAATACACTCTCATCACAATGATTAAAACAACAAAGCTGTAGCCTTATTTATTTTTCGCTACTGGAGGATCAAAAATGAATCAAACTCCGGTATTTGGACGGTCTTCGCCGGAATATTTCTGTTTTGAACCGGTTTAACCTCGGAACCGGTTCAAACCGGAATCGAAAACATAAAATTTTGACCCGATTGAAAAAAAATCAATGATATAGCTTTAACTAAAATGGTTCTCACAGAATCAGTTCCTCCAATAGTAAGCATATGTACATTGACGATCACTGTGTAAACTCGATTCAAATAATAACAGTAAAGCTAGGCCTCAAACACAAAATCAGACAATGACTTTTCGTTAAAAAAGAAATATATTTCACGTGAGTAGGCATCGTCCGTCTCTAAAACATACAAACAACAGTAGGAAGATACAAGCCAGTACTTGTGTATAAAACATATTCTACGCTTCGACAAACGCTGCTGTCATCATCAGGAATGACAGTTTTATACACAAGTACTGATTTGTATCTTTCTATTGAGAATATTTAAAACTGTGAATTGTATATACAAACAACGGGGTGAAGCAAGGTTGAACAGATATAGATTACCCGAAATACAAATAGACAAAGAGTTAAAACCAACAGCGAAATAAAACAAACACACGCTCAAGCAAGAGCTCGGTTTGTGGCAGTCCGAAAACGAAACGCAGAACCACCAAAGGAAAAAAAAGCGAACGATAGAAGTAGGGCACAAGATAAGGGCTGCACCAAGACAACGCCTAAAACCAAGAGACGTGAACAAAAGACCCCTGACAAGTTAAAAATTACTGGGTAGCATCATTTTCTGGACGTTGATGGCAACCCAGGTCGACAAACGTTATTTGAAAGCAGTCAGCGATGTCGGGGTGTGATGTAGAAATTGTTGCGTGATTAGTGGCATAGTGGTACACCAGCGCTGTGTTGTCGCTGTGGTCTTCATCTTTCCCGTTTTTCCACACAAATCTGTGCAGGCTCCACCGGGTGCAAAAACGGTTTTTAATTTGGCCAACACATTGTTCCTCGCAGATCGTGCAAGTGGCAACATATATACAAAAACATTTACAATCAAGTACTTGCCTAAGAACGATGGCCTTCCCATGGGCAGTGAGATTGTGCCGTGCATACACCATTCCCACACAACGCGCATTTTCCGCAAGGCCCCGACATACCCTCAGACGCTTGTTGTCCATGCGCATGGGCTATATTTTACACTAGCTTGGCAAGGGGTTTCAATATAGCTTTACTCATTTATCGGATTTTATGTGGGTGAAAAGTACAGGAAAATTCTTCCTTAACACCAGTTAAGGAAAAACACAACACCAGTACAAATGAATGCACATATGGCATACGTATTAAATATATATGTTCCGAAGAACTTCTCAAAGCATCGCTTAATCACATAAAATGCATAACTAGCTTGTCTAATAGAACATTGTGGTAAGAGTTTGAAACACACACTGTATTTCACTTACGTGAAATGTTGAAAAGTTAAATAGTTTTGGTGAGGTTTTGTCAGGACCTATGAGAGCGCAGTTCAGCAGGTGCATTGTTCCGCCGCCCGAGAGCTGAGCAGTGCCCATGACCGAAAAACCGTTTAAAAGAAGTGTTCACATACATGTAGGCATAGATATTTATTGACCTCAATTTACATTTTCCCCCTATAATTTTGCAATATTTCCAGAATCGCGCTGTTTTGGGTTGTTTACAAGAAAACAAACCATATCGTTACTGTTAACATGCTTAGTGCTTGGGCTATACAGCACAGCGTATTACTCTGATCCAGCAACAATATTGGGGTATATACGGCCTACGTTAAAATATAAAATGTTGGTGTAGAGCTCTTTACTGTATCCATATCTAATCTTTAAAATGACTAGATCTGCAATTACCATAATCCTTTTTCAGTCGGTTACAATAATCCATCATTGGAAATTGAAAAAATAACGTTTGCTTTGTTAACTTTGAACGAATAGCAGCGAGGCGTAGCGAGTGACGCGAACAAGTTTTCCCGAAAAAAGTTTTACCTACAAACCCCAGGGGATTTCCCACAAAAAGCACTGCTCACATGATTCCTGTCAGCGCTCTACTGATTTGCGCAAAAACATGGTTTAGCAATGATATTTCGGTATGCGGCATACGTGGAAAAAGTCTCAATGTTTATGAGCAATTCTTGTTACAAGACTCTTTACTGCCTCTTGTGAAATATGCCATGTTACAGCTTGGGTTGACAAAACTGGTTAATGAGAGGCATTTTGCCTCAGAAGGTTAATCTGTAACATTTAAAACAACATTCTCACTCGCGTTTTGAACCTGTACAATAAACCGTGGGTGGCCACAAGCGGGTGCGAGTCAATTTTTAGCAGGAAACAGAAAGGTTACCAAAGTGCTAATATTATGGCATCTTTTTTGTCCGTTATAGCCTACATATTCAGAGGCGTTGCATTCTACGTGATTCGGGCACCACCAAAGTGTTATTCGATTCGCTATTGTGGGTAACAATAGAAACGTGTTTGTATTTCTAAAGGTTGGGTTTGGCCGATGGCAAATGATGGCCCTAAAGCGATCATTTGATAATATAAGGCCTGGCTTGTTGGTCGTTGTTGTTCACTTGCAGCTTTCCATTTCATAAAGTTACTTTTTGAACGCGAAACGGCAACAAAGAGCATTGGTCTGTGATCATTTGCCCGTTAATATTCAACTTTCTACAGCACGACTATGTTTGATTCGCTTTGCGTTTTCGTTCGTGGTATTTACCGCAAACGTACTCCAATCTACGTGATGACGTTACTTCTCTTTGTTTGTGCAGCACAAGAAGGTTAGAAGTTTTCAACTTATATAGTGTTTTTGCAAACAAGTAAAATTTACATGTATCTTAAGATTACATTTAAAACATATTTTTATTTGTGTTGAGGACAGATGAAGAGGACAGTTGCATGTGATCGCATACCAAAAAATGATAACATAGCCATTTTGTTTATATGAGCGATCTGTAGTTTATAATCTGTGTTTTTTATGAACATTCTGTAGCTAAACCTGTTGAAAAACTATAATCATTACTTTTTAATTGCACTTTACAGCAATTTCATCCGAACCAATTAAAACTGACTTGATGTTACTATTGGACAGCTCGAATTCAATAAGCAGCGAAGAGTTTTGGATAGTGAGAACAGGACTTATAAGTTCGTCTTCAAGTTTTTATCCTTCTATTTGTTCTTGCCTACAAGTTGGAGTTCTTCAGTATGGTCAACTAGATGGCAGAAAGTAACAAACTATTTCTAAAGGTCGAAATTTTGTTTCATATGTATGTTTTAAAGAATATGTTTTTAGCCTCACCTATCTCTCAACAAATCCAAGACACTACCAGTCGCCTACTGATCTCGGGGACTGTAAAACAGTTAGTTGCTTTGACAAAGCTGTAAACAACATGGAGCATTTGAGAGCAGCAAATACCTACACTGCAAGAGCTATCGAACGGGTAGTAAAGGTATGTTTGAGTTAATTTTTCACTTAATTGTAGGTGAAAAATATAAAAACCTATAGTACGTGCAGTAACAACTTCGTTTTTCAAATTATTTAGAAAACAATTCGTATTTTCATTTTTGTAGTTCAATTTTCATCAATCGGCAGTCGCAGATTCCTCCAAGAAGATTTTAATCATTATCACTGATGGAGGAGCGACCGATTACAAGTTGCTAAATAACAGGTCCGGTGATTTTTAACAGTGTCGAACTACTATTTTGACGTAAANAAACAAACCATATCGTTACTGTTAACATGCTTAGTGCTTGGGCTATACAGCACAGCGTATTACTCTGATCCAGCAACAATATTGGGGTATATACGGCCTACGTTAAAATATAAAATGTTGGTGTAGAGCTCTTTACTGTATCCATATCTAATCTTTAAAATGACTAGATCTGCAATTACCATAATCCTTTTTCAGTCGGTTACAATAATCCATCATTGGAAATTGAAAAAATAACGTTTGCTTTGTTAACTTTGAACGAATAGCAGCGAGGCGTAGCGAGTGACGCGAACAAGTTTTCCCGAAAAAAGTTTTACCTACAAACCCCAGGGGATTTCCCACAAAAAGCACTGCTCACATGATTCCTGTCAGCGCTCTACTGATTTGCGCAAAAACATGGTTTAGCAATGATATTTCGGTATGCGGCATACGTGGAAAAAGTCTCAATGTTTATGAGCAATTCTTGTTACAAGACTCTTTACTGCCTCTTGTGAAATATGCCATGTTACAGCTTGGGTTGACAAAACTGGTTAATGAGAGGCATTTTGCCTCAGAAGGTTAATCTGTAACATTTAAAACAACATTCTCACTCGCGTTTTGAACCTGTACAATAAACCGTGGGTGGCCACAAGCGGGTGCGAGTCAATTTTTAGCAGGAAACAGAAAGGTTACCAAAGTGCTAATATTATGGCATCTTTTTTGTCCGTTATAGCCTACATATTCAGAGGCGTTGCATTCTACGTGATTCGGGCACCACCAAAGTGTTATTCGATTCGCTATTGTGGGTAACAATAGAAACGTGTTTGTATTTCTAAAGGTTGGGTTTGGCCGATGGCAAATGATGGCCCTAAAGCGATCATTTGATAATATAAGGCCTGGCTTGTTGGTCGTTGTTGTTCACTTGCAGCTTTCCATTTCATAAAGTTACTTTTTGAACGCGAAACGGCAACAAAGAGCATTGGTCTGTGATCATTTGCCCGTTAATATTCAACTTTCTACAGCACGACTATGTTTGATTCGCTTTGCGTTTTCGTTCGTGGTATTTACCGCAAACGTACTCCAATCTACGTGATGACGTTACTTCTCTTTGTTTGTGCAGCACAAGAAGGTTAGAAGTTTTCAACTTATATAGTGTTTTTGCAAACAAGTAAAATTTACATGTATCTTAAGATTACATTTAAAACATATTTTTATTTGTGTTGAGGACAGATGAAGAGGACAGTTGCATGTGATCGCATACCAAAAAATGATAACATAGCCATTTTGTTTATATGAGCGATCTGTAGTTTATAATCTGTGTTTTTTATGAACATTCTGTAGCTAAACCTGTTGAAAAACTATAATCATTACTTTTTAATTGCACTTTACAGCAATTTCATCCGAACCAATTAAAACTGACTTGATGTTACTATTGGACAGCTCGAATTCAATAAGCAGCGAAGAGTTTTGGATAGTGAGAACAGGACTTATAAGTTCGTCTTCAAGTTTTTATCCTTCTATTTGTTCTTGCCTACAAGTTGGAGTTCTTCAGTATGGTCAACTAGATGGCAGAAAGTAACAAACTATTTCTAAAGGTCGAAATTTTGTTTCATATGTATGTTTTAAAGAATATGTTTTTAGCCTCACCTATCTCTCAACAAATCCAAGACACTACCAGTCGCCTACTGATCTCGGGGACTGTAAAACAGTTAGTTGCTTTGACAAAGCTGTAAACAACATGGAGCATTTGAGAGCAGCAAATACCTACACTGCAAGAGCTATCGAACGGGTAGTAAAGGTATGTTTGAGTTAATTTTTCACTTAATTGTAGGTGAAAAATATAAAAACCTATAGTACGTGCAGTAACAACTTCGTTTTTCAAATTATTTAGAAAACAATTCGTATTTTCATTTTTGTAGTTCAATTTTCATCAATCGGCAGTCGCAGATTCCTCCAAGAAGATTTTAATCATTATCACTGATGGAGGAGCGACCGATTACAAGTTGCTAAATAACAGGTCCGGTGATTTTTAACAATGTCAAACTACTTTTGACGTAAAATTCAAACTCTATTTTAATGCAAACATAGGTTCACTGTTTACAAGTAAATTCCCACTGATATTGTCTCCACCGATTGTAATTTGCATCTGTATTTTTCTTCAAGTTTCTCGCTGACTCAATCCAACAACGTCACTGTGTACACGATTGGAGTTGGTACGAAAGTAAACTTGGGGCATCTTCGGATGAGCGCTAATGGAGGAATGTCGGATGAGAGAGTCGCAACAGCTGGAAATTTTATACAACTAGCATCCATCCTAAAAAGCATTTACAACGATGTCGTTCCCGTCTGTGGAAACGGTTTGTAAATAAATAATAGAAACACATTTGCAGAAATCATGTCAGTTTTAGCAAAACATGTTTCTAAGTTTCTCACTCACATAAGTGCTTTTTTGTTGTATGGGTCACCTTGGCAAAAAATATCATTGAATTTCCTTGTTGATTCCCGGAGGAACGAGTCGAGGTTTAATCACAGAGTCATATGATGGAACTTGGTGGAGCTAGAATGCATTTTCGTACTCGACATATTTCGCCTGAACCAATTTATTAGTTTCATAAAAAAATATAGATTTCTCAACTGAAAGGCGATATGTCACTTCATAATGTCAGGTTTGTTTAAACCTAATCTCAATGACTTGGCTTGAATACAGTCCTGTCAGTAGGTCTTTTCACATTGACCTTTTATCCTCTTCGTATTCAACAAATATCTTTCGTTAAAATGGGATACGCCTGAAAAGGGTAATTTCATTAAGCCATGCCTAAAAGCAGCCTTTTCGTGCGACGATAAAAAAACATTTCATGCGTTTCGGTCAACTGAACGTGTCAACTCACGTTTTGGCAAAGCGAATCCGTGACGTCTCACGATACGCTTTTCAACGCCTTCATTTTGCGCATGCTGGATTCACTTTACTTAGATCGTTTACTTAGAGTGTAATACGTTTTTCACCCTCTTTTTTAATAAACTTACTTTTTCAGTATGTTCCGAGGAATCAACGAATAAAATTTATGTTAAAAACTTATTCTGATTGAACAAAATATTCTGATTTTGCAGATAACACTACTTCTAGCATTCTTTGCGAAGTACCAACCACATTTCAAACGACCACTGAAGAAGCATTGACAACCGGTGAATCACCCACAACCAGCGAAGCATCTACATCCAGCGAACCATCAACAACCATTGAACCATCAACAACTGGTGAACCATCGACAACCAGTAAACCATCAACAACCAGTGAACTTTCAACAACCAGTGATCCAACAACAACTGATGAACCATCAACAACCAATGAACCATCAACAACTGGTGAACCATCAACAACCAGTAAACCATCAACAACCAGTGAACCACCAACAACCAGTGAACCCCAGCTTTGCGGCGAAACCAACGAAGTGTGGTATGGAAATCCTTTATAACTATTTTTTTTCCACAAACTTGTATTATCGTGGAAACAAAAACCTAAAGGATAGTTTCTGAAAAATTATCAAGTTGTTTGTTTCAGGGAATATAGAGAGGCTTTCAAAAGCTGGGAAGGGGAATTTAGAAAAGGGCAGAACTGCTACCAGCCGTGCATACCATAGAAGGAGAAATGGAACCCTAGAAGAAAAGAGAAATGAAACTGTTCCAGTGTACATAATAAACTAACATGTAGGATTTATGTTTGTAAATAATGATTTTATCTTTCCATGATAATGACACCAACAAATAATAAACAAACTGTATTATTATGATGAAACAAATTCGGCAACCTTCCTTTTTTAATATCGTTTATTTAATATAAATGAACAAAGATTAGAAACATACAAAATGAAAAACACATATACACCCATTACATAAATTTTCCAATATTCTTTTCACGCCTGAATATAAATCTTGTGTACATTAACCATGTGTGTCGTCAGAAACAGTGACAGCTGAAACTGCGATGTATATACTTGTGTTCGTTAGATGTCGCCCCTGTGTTGTGAAGTCAAAAAAAAATAAAAATAAAAATAAAAATAAAATAAAAAAAAACTGTGTGCCGCGGCCTACTTGTGGCAGTCAATACAGGTTACACCTTGTGGTGTTTGTGAGTTCATGAACACAATTCTATCCGTGGTGGCACTTGTGTGCTGAGTACGTTAGTAATATCAGGTGCACTTAAAATTTGTTAATATTAATTGCACGGATTGCGAGCCATACTTGTTAACAGGGCAAAACCAGTTTCAATCGTAATCAGAAACAAAAACTTTACGAAAAACAACAAAACTATAGCCTTTTTTATTTCAGGTTTTGGGCGGTTTTCGCCAGAATATTTCTCAGTTTGGGCTTTCTCCCTAACCAAAATTCAAAACATAAAACTTTACCTGATTTTTAAAATAACTTCTTGCCTTTTTTCGGTTTTCCTGAGTCAAATAATCGAAGAAAATTTCGATTTTGGGGTGTTTTTTTACCTAATATTCCAGTTCCAAACCGGTTTCGGTCGGTTTTTACCTCCTACCGAACCTTCATACCGAAGAGACATAAAAATTTAACCCCATTTTTTTAAACAAAAAAACATTATCCTAGTCTGGGTCATTTTTCTGTATTGGGGTTAAAAATATAAATCAATTGCTGATTTTTAAGTGTTTGCACCTAAATATTTCAGTTACAAACGGTTACTGCCAATTTTTATCCCTTGCCGAGCCACTAAACCGGTTTAAGTAAAATAAACACAAAACCGTACATGGATCATATCTAGATGTTAGCTTTTTGACGTAAAATATACCGCATAGACATTAAGTTTTGCGAGTATACAGTCAATGACAGAAGTTTCTTTCAAACCAAAACTTCACACAATGCCCCAACAATTTGTTTACCTGTTATAGCCTGCCCTTCATTTCAGAGCTTCTCAAACTGGGGGTCGCGACCTTTCAGGGGGTCGCGCAATTTTGTCGTTCGCGAGTACACCAATTTTCCACAAAGTGTTTCATGTGTAAAATTATTGATTGTTTTTGCTTTCCATTCGCATCTTTAAACAAATGTTTTGTTATTAACTGTTTTTTTTCGTCAAAAGTTAGGGGCCTCTTAAAAAAATTTTGGTGTTGTTTGTTAACTGGCAAGCACCCACGCAATTAAACTTCTTAAGGTTTTGTCGCAATACTACTTTTATTTTTGCACCGATCTGGCAAGTTATGCAAATGAACCTTGTGGTCTATTGTCAAACCCCTGGATATTTTTAGCGCCGGAACATGCTACGGGTTACCACAATCATTAAGTGATTCTCCTAATTTCCCTTTGAGTCATATACGACGAATTTGCCTCACGTAAACAAAACGAACTGGAAACGATTAATGTAATCCTGTCAGACATAAGGAACGAAAACCAGTACAAAGATAATAATTGCGACCTCTGACTATTATCTGCAATATCGAGGGTCGTTTAAGTAAGGTCATAATTGTTGCTGCTTTCCCGGCAACGAGGCGAATGACACAATAGATTGAACTCATCTCACTGAAGTTTGTGGATGGAAAATTACAATCAGTTACCCACGTCATATGCAGACGGATGTTGTAGATTACGAAAAAGCATCAAAGCTGCAGCCTTGCTCAATTTTCAGTGGGAAAATAAAAGGTTTCATTTGTTCCCGATTTTCTAGACAGATGTTGGTATCATCTCATGGATCAACTTTTATAATAATGTTTACGAGCATCAACCCACATAGCTTAGTGGATTGAAAATAGCAACACAGTCACATAAGGCAGGACGTAATAGATTACTCACATTTTAATCAGGTGTTCATTTGAGGCTTGTCGTTCATTTTCCAAATTATTTGTGGTAGAAGTTAAGTATAAAATACGGCTTATAGCCATATAGACCAGGTTGATTTTTATTATTCGTTTAGAATTAAACAGTAAAAGTTATGAAAATAACATGGATACCATGATATAGTTAAACCTTGCGTTGTCAATTGTCCAGTAATTTGGTTACATAAGCTGGTGGAAACTCCCATGCAGTTGTGGAGGATCCACCACAAACTACCGTTAGTATTTGTATGTGGCTGTGCCTGTTTTAAGTTAAATTCAATGGGAATTTTCAGTTACAAATAGACTTTTCTTTGGTATGAGAGCTGCGTCAACACGGAAAACTTTGTAATAACGTGCGCATTGTTAGTTGTGTTCTTTGTGTAGGGCCTTTTCTAAATCAACAATAGGCAGCCAAGTTTCCCTGGAATAAGTGTTTCCTGAAATTTAGTTAAGCGATTGCTATCTACTATAGCCATGACTCGAATCTACCTGCTGCTGTTACTT
>QXVZ01001187.1:0-27195 GCA_008931825.1 Phallusia fumigata
GTTAACACACTAAGGCAGAGCTGCTCAAACCTGTGGCCCTTGAGGTTGTTTTGACTGGCCTACAGTTTTTTTGTCACACCAACATTTTACCAGTTTGTTGCTGTCATGGGTATTATACTTGCATACCAAACTTTGAAAATATAAATATTGTATAAATGCATACCAGTTACCAACACTGCGTGCAACTAACGACTGGATATGTAAACGAACGATTTTTAAAACCCATTTGTGGCCTGTAATACCTTTCTTCTTGTAGAAGTGGCCCACAACACCTAAAAGGATGGGTATGTCTAAACTACTATGTATATGCTTACATCATGTACATTGACACTCAACACTTGTATCGCATTTTTATTGCATTGATGTTGCTACAATGCTACAGGGGGATAATTGAAATACATTGTTACGCGGTGATAATACATTATAAAACTCAATATTCAGTCTGGAACACAATATACAACAGTAAAAGATAAAAAGCACTTTACAGAAGAATTTTATTGAATTCAACAATAATCATAAAGTACTTTTACGGCTTTGGATATGTATAAAATATTTCCATTAATAAACTGTTTGGGGCATAAAAGTGTCAAATAAATGGCTTAAAAATGAAGGTTTATGTTTCTACAACAAGTTCACATTTTTTTATTACAAAATAATTCAAATGAGTGAAGACGCTACCAATGCAGATAGTAATTGTACCGATTATAGTATTACAAATTATAATAACAAGCACAAGTTGGAGCAACCATGTAAGGGTGTGCACTACAGAAAAATCACACATATACACTGAACATCACAACAGTTCATTGAGAACCAGGTTTCATAGGTAAACATAATCTTGAAGGATTTATTTTGGATTCAATTTTTTGCACAGCAACAAAACAACGTTGAAAAATGCAATTAACAAAGGAATGTTCTGAACACAGTAAATACGCTTTTGGGGATAATATTTTTTGCAATAATTCACTATAATCGGTTTCAGGCTATATAACAACACATTGCATTTTTAGGTGAATCGGATTTGCCTGCTGAGGAAAAAGCTTCTGTGCCTACAACCACAGTGAGTGATGATTTCGGCAAAGGGGTTGTGTTTTACCTTCGTGACAAAGCTGTTGTGGGAGTTTTGTTGTGGAATGTGTTCGGTAGAATGTCAATCGCCAGAAAGGTCAGTGTAATATGAAGAATATAACTGACATGATTGGATTTCAAGAATATTTTTTAAATTTTGGACAAATGTCTTTATGTGTAAACTTGATCACAGGTGAAATTATGTAGGTGGGGGCATTTTGTACAAAACAGATGCTTTTAACTTTGCTGCATTGATATACATTTGCTGATGTAGTGATATATTTTATCTCTAAATAGTCACGCAGAAACAATCTCACCAAAAATGCTATTTTTGCCCTATTGCCTGCTGGACATGTATGGTTAAAGTACTATAATAAAAAAAATCTGTCATCAGGCAGGTGCAACAAAGTAAATTGTTTTTCAGATCATTCGGGACAACCAGTCCTATGAAGACTATAGCGAGCTTGCTAAGCTCTTTAAAATCCACAGTGCTGAGCTGGACTAAACAATGGGTGGAAGCTGTTTCATTGTGGGGCTGCAATAAAAAGTTTCAAGACCGCAAATGAACTATTCAAGCTGGAATCATGGTTCCCTATCAGTAGTGCGTGTGTTTGTGAAAAGTGCCTTCTGCTTGGTTCTGTAATTCCGATCTGGTTAAAATGTTCCAATGTCGTGCTACCCTGTGCACCCATATAATATAAGTTATTCAATGCCTTTCTGTAGTGTGTTTTGGTGCTTAAAGGCAGTCAACAGACAATTTAGTGGCAAATTTACATGTTTGGGTTCAAAAACCTTACATCCAAATCTTATTTTATCACAAACAATTCATGATTTGCTTTTTTAAACATGTTATAAATGTTTTTAAAGTTAGATACAGTGCTTGAAAGGGAGACAGACACAGTACCTACCAGAAGAGACTACTAGGACTTATTTGTTTGCCTTGGGCCTGAAATCCTGTGGAGTCTAGCAAGTATTCAAACTGGCACTTAGAGGTCATGTAGTAAATGCATGTTGAACATTTCTTTCTGCACCCAAGACACACAATCGACAAGGTTGCAAGTGCCATGTAAATCCTTGTCAACAGCAAGTCAATTAAAGGAATAAAATATTTGCGGNTGCAACATCGTATGTTCACACGCTTTGGCCTAATGCTTTAAAACGCCAGTTGTTATTAAACCGCAGAACCTTGTATTAATTCACAAATCTAAAACAAAGCAAAACCCCAACAAATATAAACTTGTTTTCACTTGTCAGACGGATGCAATAACACATTTTTTCACCTTTACCTATTTATTACTGTGTTATAATAACCCAGTGCTATATTTAGACTGTGCCTTTTTCAAAGTGAATATTTGTTTGTCTGTATATGTGCAATACTTTACCAAACACTGTACCCAGTAAAAAAAGTCCCAGGCCTTTACCTAAAATAAAACTTTCGCAAGAAAGAAACATACTGAACCTCTCAGACAAAGTTGCATTACCAAACAGGCAAAGTGTCGACCTTTTGTGAGTTCAGTAACTTGCCGAGTACACTTTACTTTGCTAATAAGTTCCAGACATTTATTGTTCCTTCACAATTCATTTGTTACATAACAATTAGTTTTGTTTTGTCAAATAACTGTTGTTTGTTTCATCACAATGCATCCCTCAAACAATTATTTGTCATGTCAAATAATCACCGTTTACATGTAGTGCAATGGAGTACGACTCCGTGCTTTGGCCTCGCAATCGCGTCAGGATCCAGCTCCTATACACCAAGCGGCCCACATAAGTAAGGTTTGCGCGGCCCACTAAAAAGTACTCGGCGGCCCACAATTGGGCCGCGGCCCACAGTTTGCCGATCACTGCTCTATGACTACCTCTGATATCAAAGCCAGTAAATTTAAGTACAGTTTTTTTGTTTTTCAAGCAGAATTTAGGAAATGAAACATGGTATGCAACTAACAAATTGCAAAACTATACTCTTACCTATTGTGTGGTATGACTGTCCATCAAATTCCCCTGTTATAAACCGATTCATTACAGAACTTTTTCCCACACCGCCATCACCAACCAGAACAACCTTCAATACCCTAGGTTGACTCATCACGCTCAGATGTAGAATTCACAGCATATGGAAATAGGGAATTTGATACCAATGTGTACACATACTTACAGCACAGACCAACACAAACTAGACATGTTTACTTGCATGTAGCTTTGCTCTTTACAATAAAAAAAGACTGTAAATATGTTGATCTTGTTATTTTACCTTGTAAACTACAAACAATCACATTGCACAGTTTAAAATCATGACCCATGTGAAACTATAGCATTAGGAAATAACTGGGTTTGGTCGGATGCTTACTATAACTTTCAGAAACAAAAAATTAATTTGGAATTACAAACAAATGCTGTTTTACCCGATAAGTTGTTGCCACTGCATTATACATTATAACAAGCTGGTCATAATTCTTTTTATTTGGCGAAATACTCTTTTAACGTTAAAGCCCAGCCCTTATTCATCTCTCCTATGCTATAGCCCTTCTTCTTGCGCTTGATGACAGCGATGGTTGTGTTTGATTTTAGAGAGGAATTTTTTATGTTGAATTATAAGCTGGCAACTAGCAATAACTTTTAAATTTGAAAACAAACAAAGAGTTTATTTTACCAAACGCCGTTACACTTTCCAGTTTTCGTATATATATGTTTTGTAAATCAAAAATAATTGACTTTCAATTCAAACACAAGTACACATTTCTACATCAAATGCTGTTTTGATTTATACAATCCTATCAATCTACCACAGTATATTTTGAACGTCATGTTTAACGCCCCTCTGCTGCCATTTTTGCGCTTTCTACATGCAAAGCGACATCAAAAACAATTGACAGATGAAACACACTGATTCAGCAAACTTGCTCGAGTTCGTGTGGGTTAACACAACCTTTATTACATCGGAAAATGTCGATTGGATAAATTCGCGTTAAAAATAAAGTTTCGTTCATTCATATACTGTCTAGTTTCTATTCCTGAATTTTGCTTTAACTAAAAAACTAGTTACCGGAGATTGCAAAATCACAAATTCCTCCGTGGAATGTTTAAGTTAGTTAAATTTGGAATTGGGGAACACTCAAAAGTTTTTTAATTTTTAGTCGTTAAATAGTTTAATTGTTAAAAATTGCCGGAAATTACTATTATTTGACAATAAATTTTACAACCGGATGAGGCCTAAGCAAATATCAAAAAAATGGTGTGGCCTGAGGGTGCGCAGGTTTTTTGCAAAAGGACGTGATGTGACGAAATAGCGTAGGCTGGCGTGTTGTGGAACTAATCAGCCGAGTAAAACATCTGCCCGGCTCAGTACGCCAGTAGCAAAACATGTACACGTTTGCTGGGGTCATTCCAAGATCATAAACGCAGTTTTAAAACCGGCGCGATCTGTAAATAGATTTTAACGGAAACATACAGATTTTGGATTGAGAAAGGTATAATGTAAGGTTTGGTAATATCGTGTACGCTTTAAAATAGTATTGTAGTTATTAAAACAATTTGCTTGTATGAAGGCAGATACAGTAGACTTGATTCAGTAAATTCAACCTGTTTCGCTCACATATGAGACAATCCTGAGCAAATGGCCTCAAAAAGAAAGCAAGAAGAAAAGCACCTGCAAACCTTGAAAAAAATCCAACAAATTGACTGCAACAAAAAATGTTTTGAATGTGAGCAACGGGGACCAACTTATGTGGATGTGACGATAGGATCATTTGTTTGCACATCATGTGGCGGAATCCTCCGAGGACTAAACCCTCCCCATCGTGTCAAGTCTGTCTCCATGGCAACATTCTCCACCACTGAAATTGCATTCATCGAAACCAGAGGCAATGAATATTGCAAAAATATATTTCTTGGGAAGTACGATGAGCGATCAAAGGCAAAACCAGAGTCGAGGAGTGATCACGGAAAGTTGAAGTACTTTATGGAACAAAAGTATGAGCAGAAAAAGTGGTACATCCCCCCAGAAGAGGCGCAAAAGCCTCTGAACAGCTTTGTAAATGATATGAAAAAAGCAAATGAAATAAAGCCCCTTAGTTCCTTGCTTGGACAAAATCACACGCCGATTCAAGTTGAGAAAAAGCCAACACCACAACAGTCTAAACCAAAAGCAAAAGTCGACAACATTTTGGGTGATTTAAATTCATCGGATGCATTTGGAGCTTCATCACAAAACTCTTCAAATTCTGGGTTTGCTGATTTTGGAAATGCTTTTACAGCTGCCCCTGCAAAGTCAACAGCCAGTTTCGATGCATTTGGGGATTTTACCTCTGGTCAGCAATCAAATCCATCTGCATCACAGGCGCCCGCAGGTTTCGGAAACTTCATGAATGTAATGTCCACATCTGCGACAACACAGCCACAACAAACCAAAACTGGAGACAAATATGCCGACCTTGCAGACCTCTTTAGTATGGATAACACACCTGCTGCAACAGGTGGCACATCAGACTTTGGCTGGTCTTCATCAAATTATGGAAATCAGAATACTACAAATACCAATCAGCCTTCACACATGGGATCTGTGTTTGGTATGTCTCCACCTTCTGCGGCTCCAGTATCAAACCAAGCACAACAGTTGGTGTTTTCTAACTTTCAACAACCCCAACAGCAGGCTACAGTATTCAGCAGTGCACCAGCCACTTCTGGTTTTGGCAACATGCAGCAAAATACTGCAGGATTTGGTGGGATGCAACAAGGCAGCTATGGACAGCCAGGATATGGAGGTGCACAGCAACATGGCGGGATGTTTGCAACTACTCAAAACACCCAAATGTATGGGGCCACTAACTATGCAGCATCAGGATTCGGTGGAGTACAACAGCCCCAACAGCAGATGGCTTTTCAAGGACAGCAAACAATGCAGGGCTACACAGGGAATGCACAAAATGTTGCACCATCAAATCCCTTCATGCAAACTGCAGGCCAAGCATCACAGGCCCCTGCACCAAATGTCGGTAATCCATTTATGGCCCAACAGCAGCAACAACAACAGCAGCAGCCAGGTTGGGGCAGTCAGCCAGCTCAAAAACCCTTTCAAGCACAACAATCATCTGCCACTAATCCTTTTATGGCTGCCCAAGCACCCCAATCCACAAACCCATTCTTTTAGCGTTTAGTGCAGCTAGTTTTCCTATGTGTCATGTACAACAGTTTAACGAGTATATATGTTATTATTGTTTTGCTGCTTTGTACACATAAATATATTAAATGTTTTCCATTTTAATGTTGTGTTATACATAGTAAATATTTGCCACAATATAGTAACATTGTTTGTACCATTTGTTGATCAAAATGCACAGAAGCTATATGTGGTGTACATTATGGGATTATTAGGTTAACACACACACACCTTTAAAAACATAAACACATAATCATGTTAAATTTGATTCTGTATGTTAGTTGGTGGTGAAACTGTAGAGCCGTATTGGATTATGCAAGACCTATCATACTTATTATTGTGTCCGGTTTGTGAATATTCCGAAGATCCCTCTTCAATGCTCTGAATTGTAGCTGTCAAAGTTTATACTGCACAAATATGTTACAAAATGTCATTGAAAGCGTTGGTGGCCTGTAGGCACTAGGCTGTGACCACTCAACTTATTGTGTGTTTTGCATTTATAATGTAACAGTAACTAGTTTGTTGTCATTAATTTCTGAAACCTGCAATATACCATTTGTAACCATTCAGAGGGTTAAGTTTATTTTTTTGCATTTTGTCAAAGGCCGCGAGAATGTTTTTGTTCAAAATTTAAAAATTGCTAGACCTTTTCAGTTACTCAATATTCTTTACTACACATTCATTATAAGGCATGGATTGTTAAATGAGCCTACAGCAGGTGATATGCTGTTTTAAATCCGAATGTGCAATTTCATGCTAGTCTAAAAATAAAACATCCCCTTTCTACACATATGTTGTCTTTGTGTTTTATTCAAAACCTTGTTTGGCAGCAGTTTTACATTTCTTTTAACTTGTGCCACATTTGGAGTAGAAGTTCATGTGGTAAAGAAGATTTCATTGCATTTAATCTGTGCAAAGAAGATAGCAGTTCTTGACTATGAAATGCAACATTTGTTGCTGTTGTGGACAATTGTGAATACGAAGCATGGTGGTAGATAAGATAACAGGCTATTCTCTGAAGGTCAGAGTGTGAGTTTTCTGAAGAAATCAATCCTTGCATATATTCCGCTTTTCCATGCAGCATAGATTGCACAAGGGAACTCCGCTCTACAGGAAACAAAAGTAAATAAGTTTAGATGTTAGTTTCCAGTTAAACCTAATGCAGTTTGAGTTTTACCCACCAGACAATAATTGTTTAAAGGAACAATCCAGATTTAACGCAGCAACTTTGAGCAGTCTATCTGCTTTCTGGCTGTCTTCATCTTGATTGGGTGCTGTTTTCATCAGTGATGTTGCAATACGGACTTGCCACATTGACAGCGAATCAACCGAGTGTTGCTTGTCAGAGCGAAAACAGGTCTGAAACACAATGGTATGTAAAAAATGTATATCCTCAATGGTCACAGAAAATTCAACTGCCTAACATACCTCCAATAGGTTCAAAAACACGAAATACAATGATGGATTTTGAATGTCCTCAAGTAATAGAGCGATGTGAGATAATGCATTATCCTTCCTCGATTCTACTACACATAAAGCAAAGTTACAAAATATGCTCGGCAAACTGTTACTCATCACACAACCTGTCCGCGACAATTGTGAAAAAAGCTCTGGCAACTTCTCTTTTAACACAGATGGCTTTTCAAATGAGTACATGCCCTTTTCCAGTCGCTTGGGAAAAGACAAAAAGCTGCAATAACCCTGAATAAACATTTCTTTTGTTTTTATATGCGCTGTACTGTCTGAAAATAGTGTAAAAAAACTTTACCTTGGGGTCTTGGATGTATGACAAACAACCTGCTTTAAGTTGTACATACATGCCATTCTCTAACATATTCTGCAGCTTGTCTGGATGTTTTTTAGTGTCAACAACCATAGGCCAGTAGCGCTGATCATTCATGCTCACCTAGTAGGAACAAATATATTGTTTGTGAGACTAAAAACAGTTAAATGTGCCGATGCAAGAATGCAAATCAGGATAATAGGCAATAGTAGAAGATTTTATATAAGCAGTACTTTATGTGTTTTGATTTTAAGCTGTAAACTGCACTGCTTGACAAACAGGAAACGGTCAAGATCACACAGAGGCTAAGCAAGGAGTATAAATCAAAACACAAACAATCTCATAATGGTTTAGTGCATGATCTCCTAAGAGCCTTAAAAAATCAATATCAGCTACACTTACAGATTGCAATACTGATGCTTCGGGTAACATGCAAGGTGCTACCATGGAAATGGTGGTGTTGTTGTATTTTGATGTTGGTAGATACTGGACAGCCACTCTGGCATAACAAGGTCGTTTTCTTGATACGTTGATTGGTACAAGTAGGCGTTTATCAGTGGCCAGAACGTACATGTGTCGAAGCGCCTACACGATGACACACGAGTAAGTGTGTGAATCATTTAGTGCTGTCATGTTTTGCTGAATTGTCATACTTACAATGTCAAGTTATGTTGACAAGTTTACAAGATGGAGGCCAAACTTGTTCGGTTCATATTAATATCTACTGTATAGTTTAATTTGTTTACATTTCACAAGCCAACTAAATATTAAAGGGCAGTTGGTTGAATGTACATTGTAAAACATATACAAGACTATAGCAACCTCAAATTATGTTTTGCAACTTTTGTTTCTAACAGAACTAAAGTTTTCTACACATACAATATATACATGAGCATTAGGTAATATAAACAAAAATTTGTGTCACCTGTAGATGATATCGATTGTCACAACTTTTGGCTGGAAAACATGGGTAGATTGAAACGAGAAGAGCAGCGATGGCTTTGTTTGTCGTGCATAAAGTGTATCTGTGAAATGCACAAATGTAAATGTTTGCTTCAGGTCAATAAATGTTATCACTGACCGAAAAGATGACATAGCTTGTAAAGGTTTGTCCACAAAAGTCTGTGTACACGTATGTGGTAAAGAAAATGCAATAAAAGACAAATTAGGTCGATTACATACATTCTTTCACTCAAAAATTCACACACTATCTCCCATTGAGGTCTTGTTCAAAACTTCTTAAAAAGGAACTTTTTGTGCTTTATAGAAATGAGTACCTGCATTTTCCTAGAAATAAGAATCCTAAACCCATATGAATTGCCATTTGTGTTCCATAGTTTATGTCCCCATCCAAGCTGTAGTGAAGATAGCGACATATCTGTGCAAACAACAGTTGCATGTCACTTGTTTGGTGAAAAAAAAACATTTACAAAACTTAACCATCGAAAATTAATTGGTTGCTTTAAACAAATAGGGAATAACGTCTTTAAACACATTTATGTTTGTTTGTACAACAAAACGTGCAAATTTTCATTGACCGGGAAAACTTAGTTTCATATGAGTCATAACATCACCAAAATGAAACGTTACACAACTATTGTTTTCTAATCTTAGGCTTTTTACAGCAGTTTAAATTTTTTGAGACCAATATCTCAAAGCTTGTCTGGTAAAATTTGTTGTTAAAATTTCAACACTGTTCAGTATTTTAAACTAAAAATGTTTGACTTGTTTATTATCTCAATTGGGTTAACAAGGATGCATATGGGACAAAACTACATATGTTCTGTGTGGCTGCTCACCAAGTATCAAATATTAATACTTGAGGTAACAAAGAGTGGTCAGGTGAATTCAAACACTCTTTCATGGCTTCCTGTTACATCATGTCATATATAGAAGGGTGAAGTATGATAGTAGAATAATAGCCTGTTTACACAGAGCACCTTCTTCCCAGCATGTTCTATGACCCCGTAAGCGGCGAACCTCTGGGCCCAAATGGGCAAAACAATCCTTTCCATAAAATTCTTGCAAAACAAGCCTTGACAAGAGTTTTTTTTCACATTACTACACCCCAAGCAGCAAAAAGGCTGTTGGCCACAAGGCGTAACAGCTGTTTTTTTAAGATGCTAAAGTCATTCAACCCTTTGCTTATCATTTTGGCATAGTCAGCAGGCATTGGACATGGCCTAAAGGTCGTGCTGCATATTTAGACCTTTACCTCACCAATTAGCTTACCTGCAACGCTTTTAAGTTTCCACTTCCTGCCACAACCATACAAAGGGCGATGACGCAAGAACTTAAACAAGTATCGAATAGCCTCCTCCCAATCACCTGAATTAAAAACGTCAGTAACAAGCAAGCAGATTGACAGTTAAGCGCTTTGGCGCAAAATTGCCAATGTCAGTAATATCTCTCCATCTTTTTTATTTACTTCTCTTGGTGATACAAATAAACAAAACATGTTTTTTTAACAAATTTAAACTGGCTTTACCTCGAGGGGGTGCAATGGGTTGCCTGCATTGGGCTGCTTGAGTATAGACAAGAAAAAGTTGACATAATGAAGCAAGGTGTCATAGGCCGTTTTCTCCTGAGAACCGGCAAACCTGAGGAATTAAAAATTCCCATTCCATAATACCCACAGGCTGGAAAATGAGTAAGGGAAAACAAAAAACTGACAAAATTTACATTAACATGGATCATGGATCAAAGTAATTTTAGGCATAAGCAAAATGAATAAAATTCATAATTTCAGTCATGAAATAGGTGTATCACTTAATCAAAGCCAGTTTTCTAAGCATTGGCAAGCAACAGCGGCAAGTCATAGGCTAGAAAAAACTGGCTTCTGAGAGGATTGGTTGGCATGACTGCCTTGTGCTCGCAAGTTTGTGGGTTCTAATCCTGTGTCAATTACTTGTGTTTCCCTGAGCAAAAACATGAGCCGCATTGGTTTAAACCAGTGGACCCGATGGGTTGATCCAAGAGTCACCAACTTCAAAACATCGAAAAAATTACAAAATGATCCAACAGAGCTCCATGAGACATGTAGCTCGACAGGTGAGAGCATAATGCATTCAGAAGTTGTTTTACCCATGGACAATGAAAATTAAACAAACAAATTCATAAAAGAAACCTCTTTTGGCCAGTAGTCCACCAACTGAACTACACAGGATTGGAGGCAACGTATACTTAAAGTTGTATCACATATGCTGGCTGCAAATTATATTAACATTGACTAATTGTGAAGATTTTTTTCATAAAACCAATTACCGTAGGCCAAGTGCAAGGCAGGCACCAGCAATGATAGAAGCATGACATTGCAAAACTGTGTGTTCATCCACCTCAGATTCATCAGAATCGCTGACTCGTGCTTGACCCGACTCAGTCAGATGTGAACTAACAACAGGAGGCACATGACTTGAGACCTGAAAGCAAAAAAACTCAAGCAACTATTATTAAAAAGATGATGACAGGCAAAAATAAAATAATAGCATAATGAATAGATTCTATTTGCATAAGAACTGATGATGCCATTTCTTTGGAGAAATAATTTTTTTTACTCGCAATAGGAAATACACAGATTGAATAGAGTGTGCTGCAAGCTTCAGCTCTATTATAGTTTATCCGAAACTGGAATTGTCTGTATTAAGCACCCATGGTTCAGGATGATTTCTGCACTAATGCACCTTTCATAATGAATAAGTATTAAATCACCACAAGTAAAAACTGGTACACAGGACACAAACTTAAGGAGTAAGTAATTAAAAAACAAAATTGCATATGTTTCGACAATCGCTATTGATACCACCAGTGCTTAATGACAAGAAATCCAACCTTTATGACATCACTAGTTACAACATGTTTTCCTTTTCTCCTTACTTGTGTATATAACGCACATTTTTAGCTTCTCATCATTATGCACTAATGACAACCACAGCGATTTTTAAAACATTTGCATCACAATGTAATAATTTATGCAAGCTTTCTGGCAGTTAGTTTAAATTAAATGAAAACAGATTCAGCAATTAGTTCTATGATCTGCCTTAAGCACAGAAAAAAGGGTGAACAGTAACAATGTACCCAGTCAACAGTTGGAACAATCTGATCCCATAAAATAAGCGATCGACTGACAATTCGAAGGAGAAGCTGCTGAGGTTTTATCGTCTCTAGAAGATTGAAAGTGTTTGGTGGAATAAACCAGTCGGCCACGGCACTGCAAAAAAGCAACACAAGGCCATGATAGTATATAATATGGATTTGGCATATACCGCCAACCCAAGTATGTGAACTTAAGTGTTTTGTTTGAGCTTTACGTCCAGTGGAACTTGTACAACCAAGAACCCAGCTTAAAAAAGTTTTACAAACAAAAAAGGATGTAGTTGGCACTACAAATTGCAAAAAGATTGATTTAAATCATATTTAACTCACAAAAACATGTGTATTAGCTGACAACAACAAACATTCTACTATCCCACGTCCTTGCAAAAAAACAAAGTAAAAGCAAGTTTTCGTCAAACTTTCTGTTTTAAATAATTGTGTTTGAACCGCAAAATACAATTTTACCTGTTGTTGGTTTTTAAGTACATCAGAGCCAAAGCCACAGTAGCACCAGGACCAGTAACTTCTGTGTTAACATGATCCCCTTCTAATATCTGATGTTCACTGTATGCCCCGATATTGTGGCTCGGACTGTACGCTTCATGGGACCTACAGGACAAAGATGTACAGCAGTACGTAAATAAAAGAACATTTTGGTGACATTTATTGTTTTTTGACTTTTAATAATGTAAGGTTTCTATTTTTACTTGCTAGTTGCTGTATACAAGCTGATTTTCCAAATTTGACTAAAATTGTTTAAACCTAAACTGTTAAAAAACACTGAACATCAATTGTAATGCTTCATCATTAAAATATTTTAACACATACATGTGATACAACAAAGTAAAACTAGGCATACTTGGGCATAAACAACAATTGTTTGTCATATGCAGCAGTTTTTACAAGGTAAAAACCTCTATAATGTTACCAGGCCATAATTCTGTCATTCATACCAATGAACACCACTTCTGCCATTCTGTTTGTGTTTTCCAGTCATGAAGTGAAACAATTTGTCGGACATGTTTAAGTCAGAAAGTTCAGGCATTCCGTTTCCCCGTCCTAGTGTCACCATTCCCAGTGCGAACCCAGCGCTTAGTGCATAGGACTCTCGCTCTGTGCAAACTTCACTGTCGTTGTTTGGGCTCCGATCTGCAGAGCGTGGCATAAAATTTAAAAGCACATGAAAACGGCTCTGAAATGCAAGTTGTTATGTTTGCAAATTATTTTTATGTTTGTCATGAAGGTCATCAAAAGTTGTTTACATTACACTGCATACACTTGATCTTTTTTCACATATTTTGTTGAAATTTTTTTTTGTGTTAATAAAAAGTTTAAAGGTTTTAATGCTTGTTGGCAACTTTTTCACCTGACCAGAAGTAATTTTAATATGCAGTGCTGGAAGCCTCGACTAAAATTGCAATGTTTCCAGACATTAAAACAGCTTCCAGTTAATCCCACAGGCATTTCGGCAAGTTTTTATGTGCAGTTAACCGGATTCATCTGTAACATCATTCTGTTCAAGCATCACAACATAATGATCAAAACATTGGGAAATGCTTGGTGCAGGTGGGGGAGGCAAATTTTGCCTCATTGATGTCGCAGTCTTTTTGGTTTAAACACAGCCGCTGAAGAAAAAAATCTTTTATGCACCTATTTCTCTCAACATAACTTCTGCCACTAGTCTCTGTGCAGATCCCAGGTAAAGAAATCCAACAGCAGACACAGCAGCAGTTTGAACTCGATAAGGGATGTCGAGCTGAGTGGATGTTGCCGGTAGAAGAGCTGATATGTGAACACTTAATACTCGCATAGTCGATAAGTCGCAACTTCCACACCTAAAACACAGAAGCAAAATATGTATGAAGCAATCACATTTTGACAAATAGTTTACGTAGTGGTTTAACGTTTTTCACCTAAACAACTGAAATTTTTTTAATATATTTGTTCTTGGGTGAACAATTCACGGATTAAAATATCCTTCATATTCTTAAGTAGTATTAAACCTGGTATTTGTTGCAACATACATAATCATTATTTTGTTAGATCCAAATTTTAAACACTCATGAACACATGTTATCCATAAAAAACTTTTTTCAATAGATTCTACTTGTTAATCTTGTAGGTCTGTTATTGTCAAGTTAAACTAACGGCAAAAACAATGTGAAGCAAAACAAATAAGTTAAAAAAATTTTAGAAAGTAAAATTCAATCAACTTGTCACTGGCTAATCCCAACAGTAGTCCAATAGTGGTGAGTTCGTGAATCTTTTGCAGGTAATCATGAATGTTTAGTGTTTGCAATTCCTGTAAGTGATGGTTTAGGCCGAGGCCAAACAAAACTCCTGTAAAAGATGAAGAACTAGGGTGACAAGTTTATAGATCAAAAAACAAGTCAATGTATTAGTTGGAAAAATGTTATTGTTACGACAAACTTTGACAAAAAAGTGACATTCAGTGGGATACACCTTATTAACTATAAAGGCAAAATCATTGCGTTACATGCACTTGTGCCACATAACAAAGCTCTAGCTTCAATTTGTGAAATACACCACAGGAAAGCAATTTTCAGCATTCTTCAAAACAAATTTCATTAATTGACCAAACATTATACCTGCATGATCAGTTGATGGTTCAGCTGCTTTGTCGGCCAAGTTTTGGGGACCAGTGACTTTGCTTAAATTCACCTGGGAACTTTTCTAAAATAAAGGCTAAAAATATTAAAAATTCCAAGTTTGATTTTTAAAAATGTGACACTCTTGGTGTCAGCTATTAAGACACTTTTCATGGATACTAACCTGTTCCATCTGTAGCGCCAAAGCAGCTGCAACTCCATTATGGAAATAAGGCCATTCTGTTGTTTCCGTTGGCAATTCGATATCACTGTTCGCAAGTGTGATGGTAGAGTTACTGTAAAAAAGAAATAGATGTCAAACTGGGAGTCATTAAAGTCTATCTGCAACACAAGCCTCTTTGCATACTTTGTGTCTTTTCCAGTCAGATCTAGTGTCGGCACTGCTAAAGATTCCATTGTTGAAGGCTGTTGAGTCCTTGGCAAAAAAAGGTTTTGTTTCAAAATATGAAGCAAACTTGAAAAACTGACAATGAAGGTTCAACTAAAACCACAACACCAAATGTGTAAAATGGTTATTTTTCAAATTACATCCTAACTTTACTCAAACATTTCCCGTGTGTCAATTACTGCATGTCAGGCGTACAGGGGCTTGATGCCAAATCAAAGTCAGCCTAAGTATTCAACACAGCAAAGGCTTGAAACAATATGCCCCTTAAAACAATTAGAACAAACAACAGCAAACTGTTTAGGTCTTGAGCTTTTTACCGACACAAGGTTGGTGGTGCTTCTTACAGGAAAGTCGAAACATAGACACATTAGGAAAGGGTGTTGTCAGATTTGAGACGTAAACTAACTGTGAATAGGTGTTATAGATCCATAAGCAGTTGTGTTTTTAATATCCAACAATTTAATGGCACTTACCTGAAATGCAGCATTCCCCTACCAACAGACAGCGACATTGTTCGATTGAGAAGTTGCAACAGACGATATTGCTTCTGCTCCATGTATTCTCGATCACTGAAAAAAATTGGGACCAAAACGTTATATGAATCATCCAGTCATCCAACACAATCTGAACATCAAACAAAAAAATTGAGATATTAGTAGTAAGGTTTGCATCTACAGCTTATTGATTGGCAGGTTCTGTCTGTGTAAACTTTTCACTTACTCGACACCAGCTTGTTGGACCAGGAAGATTTTTGATGGTTTGGTTGAGTAAAGTAGGTTGTGAGCATCTGCCATGCGATGGTCAGTTGGAAACAAGAGCCTGAAAAAATGTTTGAAAATTACAAATAGTACAATTTCACAAGCGACTTTTTTTCCAGTTCTTTGCCATGTTTTTAAGCTTTTGTAAACAAAGCAACCAACTTTCACCACAGAAGTGGGACAAGAAAGCGGTCCTAAATCATACAAACTAATTACAACAGGAAAAATTCCAACTCTGCAACAAACAACATTGCAACCCTATATCTGTAACAGTACAAA
Organism: Phallusia fumigata; assembly: GCA_008931825.1. Lineage (NCBI taxonomy): Eukaryota > Metazoa > Chordata > Ascidiacea > Phlebobranchia > Ascidiidae > Phallusia > Phallusia fumigata. The sequence goes on from QXVZ01001187.1 coordinate 16,154, forward strand.
CAGACATGCAAATTTTCTATTTTTAAGAAATGTTGCCAAAAACTCTAGCTTCTTTGAACACAAACCGTGTAACATTGTCATCTGTTACAAGCACAGAAGAACTTCCAGACGAATCCTCCAGTGTTCCACTTTCATCCACCTGTAGTAGACTAATCAGCTCTTCGTCATCTTCCTGTTGATGCTGAGCAGGGTCATCCTGTTGATCTTCCCATGCAAACCGCATCGGATCAGTGCTCGGACATAACTTGGCATGCTGCCAATCACCAGCATCAGGTTGAATCTGTGCCAAGAGATCACTGCGCCCTGAAAATACACAGGTTTGAAACTGGATGGTAAATTTTTTTTCATGAACTGGTCACCAAAAAAACTGTTTCTTATGTAAATGACAACACACTTTGCACAATGATTAAAAAAACACTTTTAACCTCTCTCTCAAGCAGGTGTAACTATGACTAGTGACAAGTTTACATTTTTTAAAAAAAAACAAAAAGAAAATCAAGCACAACAATGCACTTTCAAACTTTAAATCTACCATTTATTAACACCATTGTCTATTACACCACCAACAATCCAAAAAATTTTACCCAACAGAGCAAGTGCATCAGAAGTGAAGGATAGGTCAGGATTGGCTGAGCATTTTCGAAGTGCGTTGTGCACAGCAAGAGCGACACCTTGTGGCCATGTCATAAGTTCATCTCGATCGATCCCCGTCGAGACCATGTAAGTTAGAACTTTCTGTACAGTTGATGTGTCGGGTTCCTTTAGAAATCTGTCAGCTTTGTTTGTTTGGTCACAACACTGCGAAATACTGGAAATAAAAATAGGTAAAACACATTGGGTGTAGGAATAAAAAACACCTAAAATTTCATTTTTTTGTTTGTTTTTATCTTCAGTTGGTGGGACGACAACTAAAAGAGTTATTCTCATTAAAAGTCCGCTATTGTGCTACATGCGCCTTTGTAGTTCCTGCCTAGTCGGTGACTTTATTTAAGTCAACTGTGTTTTACTTGGTTGGAGGAATGCTGCTCAAATTTCTTTCTCAGGAAACCACTCAAGACTACAACGAAACTTGTGAGCACAAAGCAGCAAATTAGCCATCTGCTACAATCTTGTTAAAAATAAAAACTCCTGGAGAGTTTATGTATAGTGAATACATTTTCTGCATCAAATTTTATATTTTTGTAAATTTAAGCAACTTGTGGGCTTTGAAAAGCATGTTGCTTTTAGGAACTATTTGGGCCAGTATATTGTCAACAGGTCCAAGAGCAGTGTTCCATATTGAACAAAAATTTAGTTCTCAGAAACAAACATAAGAACTGACTTGAAACTAGCTTTAATTGAAAACATAACACCTGCAATTGCACCAAATATTGGAAAATGTTGTCACTATCCATAAACTCTTAGAATGATTTTTAAAAAGATTCTATATGTGGTAGCTAGCTGGCAAAACACTATAGGAAATATTAAACAACGAACTTGAAAGCGGTTTTCATCAAGGGGGCGAATATGGTAGTGGATTGCGAGTTGCTCTTGTTGAAAAGACAATCGTAAATCTGCAATAAAACACAGTAAACTAATAACCAATGAAAATGTTCTTAATTGGCAGTAACTCCAACAACTGCCAACAATCACTGTACAATTAATAATGATCTAAATTTGAAAGAAACAAGCTCAAATACATGCAGAATATTAAACTAATAAATTCAGCAAACTAATATAAGTTCAACGTACCTTCAAAATTTTCTCTGTTTTAACTGTAACACCGGGAATATACGGAAAGGGAGATTTGCATGAACCCATGGTGACAAGGTCATCGAGGTTTTCAAACACAGATGGTGTGATGGCAGGGGAAAACGACCCCGGCAGTTTAAGATCCAATTCTGCTTTAGAAAAGCTTCATTCAACTAGTTTGTTTTTGTATTAACACATTGATTTGATTTGCATGTTGTGACTGAAATGTATCTTGACAACAAACAAAACTTGCTTACAAGCATCTGTTTACATTTAAGCTTGCAAAAAATGTAACCAAGTCTACTTTGTAACCCATTTAGGAGTGCTTTATCATACCAACGGTAAAATGAAACTAGAAATTGATGAAATAAACCAATCCATTCAAAATGAAATAATATTTTTATGTAAGGCACCACTCAAAGTTTGGCACAAGTACTTGTCCATTTTGCACCTCACAAATTCAACTTACTGCCTAGGGTAACCTCCTGGATAAACATAAACTCACAAACTCCTTGAAAGCTAATCACAATGGTAAACTGAATAAAAAGGTAGGGTAACCTTCTTCAACAGAGGAGGGCTGGTCATCACTGGATTTCGCATTCAAGTAGGCTGGCATCAGTGTAGGATTATCAAGAGCATATGAGTGGAGGAATTTGATGTGATGTAGATCCTTTGCAAGTCGGAAGAGAAGCGAAGACATGAGATGAACATTGCTCCAAGTGAGGATGCTGAGCTTTTGCTCCTATACAGAAAGGTGATTTTATTGCAGAATGCTTCGGAAAATGTTGGAAGTCTGTAATGTGGCATGTTTCATATTCGAGCAATGCCAGAAAGGGTTATAACCATAATGAATCTGCCTTTAACTTGTGTTTGTTTATTGTCATCTTCTTTCAGGCACAAATACTGTTTGTTTGCTTCCACCTAACATGATTGGTTGGGTCCGAGCAAATTTGGTAATGCGGAATTGGAAACCAACCTCTTACCAGTAATATTGTCTTTTGTCACAATTGTATGAAAAATGATATAACTAAATAAATAAACCTGTGAAGGCTCTTCTGGCAATGTATTTTTGAGTACAGATGTTTCAAAATCTTATTCAGGTCGTCTTCCCCAAGGTAAATACCACTTGATTTACAACACACACAAGATAAAATGACAAGATGCTACAAAAAAACAAATTCCTAATTGTACCTCATACACCAGGTGAAGAGCAGAAAACACAGAAGTCATCAGATGGCTGCTTAAATGACTGCTGTCGCCAATCAATGATCCATCAATACTTCGGCGCTTTGAAATGGACTGTGTCTATGATACAGAAAAAGTTTTGAGCCAATGTCAACACTTTATACCAATAGTTGAAACAAAGATAAGGGCAAAATCCTACCAAATTTCCAATCTGATATGAAAGGACATTATCAAGGGTACTCGAGCCTTCATCAAATTCATCAGCAACTTGTTTGCTGTATGAACTGCTTAGCAAGTAATCCCAATCCTACAATAAAAATACAGCTTTTGAACAAAAGAATTGAACAAATTTACTGATCTTTTAGGCCATTAGGTCATTTTCACCTTTGAATCAACACTTTCTGTTGGTTTCGATTTCTTTGCAGCAATGACTGGAGACGCTGACACATCAAACTTAAAAATAATTGTTATTTGAAAAAACAAAACTTATGTTACCATTATGTTAGTGCAAGATATGCAGAATATTAATACCGGGATTCTTAAGTAATTAATTACCAAGTCACGAAAATTTCTTTTAGTTTTTTCAATTAACTTGTATATATTTGTTTAACTGTGTTGGGCTAAATATTTCTAAAACAAAATAATTGTTGGTTACTGAAATAAAACCAAACACGCTCAAACATAATATGAAATTTTTCTTAAAAATTGTAAAGCTTTTTGGAACAGAATTTACAAATCTAAAATATTTCATTAATCTACAATTTGCAGTTATTACTTTCGTTTAATAATATCAGATAAATATTTCCATAATTTTTGAATGAGCCATTGCGCATTTAAAAAAAAACTTTTTTTAAGTTGATGTAAAATTTTGCTGTATTTTTAAGTTTATTATGTTTTGTCAAATTTTGATTTATTTTATCTGCACAAGCCAACAAACCACAATACTTACATCCATTGACTCCCCCAGGCCAGTAGCTTTCAATGAATACAATCCCATTCCAATATATCCAAGATACTCAAGCAGGCAGTCAACAAAAAGCGACCATTCGGCTTTCTGGCCATTGAGTGCACCAGGTGCATGTCGGGTACTGTACCACTTGGTGGCGAAAGAGAGGTAGGTGTCATTGGGAAGAGTGTAGCGCATTGCCTTCAGACACATGTCAACTGCAGGTAGTATGAAAGGAGTGTGGATTTTTTAATCACAAATTTGTTGTGATTCTAGTTTCTCTGTACTTTAAGTTGGCCACATTGGTTTTATTGTTTCAAAATAGAACTAAAGCACTTTGGTGTGGTGGAAACGCGTATCACTACTTTTACAACCATGTTTAGTGGTATTTAGAATAATTGTATAAGCCACTAAACTGAAGAAACTTAACCACAAACATGTGAATGTGAAGATTTTTCACTGTGCAACATACTTACTTAATTAAATTTTAATTGATTTAGTTTTGCCAACAGCAAATAAAAACCATTGAAAAAACATCTATAACTTACCTAACTCGGAGGAGCATAGCGCTGGGACAGTTACCCGATATAACTTTCCACTTGCAATCTCAAGTACGAGACTGGACCCAACAACATGGGGGATCCCGGCTAACTTGGATGTGTAAGCACTTGTTGAGAAAGCAAACTCGTCACCAGTGAGAATATTGATATCACTGCCGCTGTATGCTAACTCTGGTACAGGTGATAACAACCCAACCTAAGAATTTTTGTTGTTAACGTCAGAAAAAAGCTAATTATAATTCAGCACATTTTGCAAGAAAGAACAGGCACTGATCAATAACAATGACAATCTGAAAAGAGTTCTTTGGTACAGGCACGACTTTGCACATAAAACAAAAAGCAGAATTGGTTTCTTTAAAATACTTGTACTCCTTTGTTAAATGTTTGCACAGTTTAATTAATACTGCACCTACTACAACGACTATATGGGATTTGCAACAAAAACTTTCAAAAGGACAATGTCACAGGGTAACTGACATTGAGATCAGTAGGAAAAAATAAGAACACTAATGGAATTCAAAAAAATCAGCAGTAGTTCAACAAAATTAAAAACCAACCTCATCCAAATTCCCCATAGCACTCGCCGGCCGACTGGGATGGGCTGGAGTGCTAATTGGTTGCGGCGTCGCAGGAACAGATGCATTACTTCGCATTCCATGTGACAAGCTAAGTGAGGCCAAAGGAAGTCCACTGACATTCATTTTCACTACCTGAAATCATAAAAAGTTTTGTAATTTATCCAATATTCTTTAAACAAGCTCCAGCAAGGTCTACACTAATTTTCCACTTACAAAAAGTAATGTAATGGAAAAAAACAGTTATTGACGCATGCACACAGAAAAAGTATGGCACAGTAAATCACAGCTTTGTTTCCACCTGTACAGTACCATTTCTCATTAAGGGATAATTTGAGCAGCGGGCCCGATAGTTTTGCTTGGTAGGCTGGATTTGTCCCAAGGGCGCAGTTAACCCCTAATCTAAATGTTACTCTTCATTCTGGATGGTCACGGAAACAAACAGCTCTGCTTCTGTGACACCACTCACACCAAAACAAAATGTAAACAAATTGTGCACACTCGTTTATAGACGGATGAAATAATGTCATTGCCAATTTTCCCACACATAAAAACGGCTAATTTGGATTTGAATCTGCACAGATTTGATATTCTACTTTGAACATCCCTATACAACAAAGAAAGAGTGATCATACAAATGCACCAGTCTAAAAGGTAAAAATTCAAGAATAATTTTAGATACTTTGTCAATTTTATTACTATCATTTAACAAAAATTAACGATTCACCTAGCCCAGCAAATACTTGAAAATTACTTTTAGTATTTCAGAACAACTTACCTTGAGGTAGCCAGAGTACAGAAGCAAAAAGCCATTCAAATCAAGTACAGCAAACATGTTATGGTTCTGCAAAACACAACATGGTTTAGCAAACGCAACCAAAAGCATTTCGACATGACAAAAACTGTAAATTTGTTCCATTTTTTCAAAAATTACCACATATAAAGCGTAAACAATCAAGATTTTGATTTTTAGCAAAAGGTGATACATTTGTTTTTTATTAATATGAATCTTTAACATACATCTGTCCAAAACAAAAACAGTCGTCTGTTGTTATGCGAAAAGATACCACATTGAACCTACTACCAACGGTGCTGCATCTCTTGCTGTTATACAGGTGACTGCTCCGAATATAAGATGGGACAGATCGTTGCTTGTAGTGTAACGGACAACTCGAAGTTGTGAAAGTCCATCGATATGGTAAACAAGATAGCTTTGGTTGCACAGATCGACTGTTTGAAACACTTTTGTGGCTTTACCTAAAAGACATTTGCAATTGAAAAATAAACTTCATACATCTGGAAGAAATATAACAGATTTGTTTGTTAATTTTCTGATGACAAGTATGGTCCATAGTGTGCTACAAAGTAAAACAACTTTTTGGGGGGCTTTTGGGCACATAACATTTGCTTTTTTCAGTGATTGAAACAAAAGGCTGGTGGTGCATAGGCGTCGATTTTTTTGGAAATTTTCTTTGTATGGGGTGGTGAAATGATTAAATTCAAGCGGTGTGATTCATAATGTCATTATACTATCTGTTATCGCTAATATTATCTGTGCATATAGCACAAGAGATGCACAAAATGGAACTTCCGCCTGCATTGTTTAACAAACAAAAAGAAATTTGCGTCGCTCGCCTCAAACATGCTTAGTGTAAACAAGTCGCAGCATAGAATTTTTATAATGGCTGCCAACCTAGAAATTTCCAGTTGGGTGGCCGCCACCTCTGTCACCCCAGGACTTGACGTCTATGTGATGGTGTTATAAGACCACAAAAATCGACACAAACTATTTTGTGTTAAACAGTCATAGAGGCTGTATTCTAGATTTTAGCAGGTTTAGGTAAGTTGTTTTTCCTGATAGTAGTACAAAAGCATGTTTGTTTGTTAATTGAAGCTTGATAGCATGTAAATGTAGACCATGTCCCTCCAATATCTCTTTGCTCATACATCACTTACAACTTCATAATGTGAACAAAAAACATATTTCACTAGTAAAAGGGAACATGTATCAGTAAACTTACCTACACTGAGACCTTCTCTTGTGCCAGACAGTGATTCTGTCCACATATGATCAAAGCATAGTTCAGGCCTCAAAGGTTCAGCTGATTCGTGGATGCTGTTGTTGAGGCAGAGAGACTCATGCGACAAAGGTGTACAGGGAGACCTTGTCAGGTGGGGAGAGTGTCGCAGAGGCGAAAATGCATTGCTACAATCATTAATAAAAATAATCTTTTGTTTATGTTTATTTAGCCAAGATTTTGGAAACACATGTTGGTATGTTGCAAATCACACAATACTCAGGTGGGCTATAATTTTACCAGTTTTACAGCTTTTTTTCAAAAATTTCTCACAAATTTCAAAAAGAAAAAACTTGGGGCTTGGTTAGGAATTAAGGATTTATAAAGGCAATGCTCTGCCTTGGAGTTCTGGTTCGATTCACTCTATCATTAATGTTCAATTTTTATAACTAATAAGTTCTAAACCTGTTACCATATAGCAAAATAATTTACGGTAATTATAAAATTAACACAATACAACAAACTACAATCCACAAAATTGCTGCCGAATCAGTGAAAACCTTGAGTTGTGGTCTGAATCACTTTGAAAAGTATAAAGACCAAAGTTGGTCCACTACACACCTTTGGAAAAGCATGGAACCAGTACTCGGAGAAAATGCCCTGCTCGAATGAGGGGTGTGAGATAGATGGGCCAGCGATGGATGTCGATTAGTGTGCGGAGTTTTGTTCAAACCTGTTGTGTGGAGGTAGCTTGTACCGACATTGGATGAAGAGTAACCCATCGGCGACCCTCGGTAACTCCCACCCCTGTATGGTGATAAACCAGGACTGGAAAGTGACATGTGACATAGGCTGCTGATCTGTTAAAAATTGTGTTAAAATTAGGCTTTACTGGTGTGTACTGGTGTGGGGAAATTCAAAAAGATTAAAGAGGCTGTTTCCACTGTGGTGCACCTGGCTTTAGCAAGGAAAACAGTTGTGCCAATAAAAAACTTTTTTGCACCAAAGCAACTTTGGTAACAAAGTACTGTCAGAAACACTTGCTCAATTAAATAGCTGAATTATTTTTTTTCAGCCCTTGTCATGTAGATGTATACATTGTATGTGTTAGTGACATGCTTAGTTAGTAAACTTATTGTTACTTGTGATGCACCGAATCGCCTAAATAAGATTCAGACTGAAACGAATACTTGGGGTCTTGCCGAATAAATTCGGCAGAAACAACTAAATCATTTGGGCTATAACACGATCCTGTAAGCTACACTTCTGACATAATCGCATGCAAGGTTGTAAAACGTTTCAAGTACAAGCCAAAGGTTCCAATTACCTGATATGAACGGAAAATTTGGATTCGAATCCTTAGAATTCAGTTAGTTATAAAGGTTCAAGGATTTTTTAATAGATTCAGTAAAAAAAAACATTATATCAAATGTACTTGATGTTGTTGTTGTTGTGGCTTGGCTGACTGTAGTGAATTGATATCATCTGACGAGACTTGCCGAGCTTTCCATACTGTATGCAAGCCATGCCGCTGATCGCAAGTCATAATAAAATCCTTTTCACAGTAAACAACGGTGTCATTTGCCTTGTTCATGTAGCGAACTGACCCTGAAAGAAAAACAACTTTTAAACACTCTTAACTAGAGTAGGCAAGTTTTTGTCAAAGGATCACAAAAACTGGTGGACCAAGTATCGAGATAGAACATGTTTTTAAAGACTAAATAAGTTGCAGACAAAAGCAATAGAACTGAAAAAACAGAAATAGAAAAAATTGGCTTTTGTTCACATTTCAGTTGACACTAAAATCAAACAGATCAGGTTCAAGCTAGGACATGTGTGGCCATGGGATCAGAGGTTGCAAAATTTGTCTTTAGATTAACATTGCATAACGTTTTTAGGCATTTAGTCTTTGCCATTTATTCTGAGCAGTATGCGAACATGAGAGCTGCAAATTAAATCCCAAATCACTTGTTTACAATACCTTGGTTCTTCATTATTACAGGAGAGAACTCTCGAAGTGGATGTTGGAGACAAAATATAGTCGTCAGATCATTTTCAGAGATTCCATTACCAGGTACAGGGGTGGGGATGTACTTTGGTGATTCACTCGATTGCATTCTCTCCAACAGCAAACCATATTTGAAGCACCAAACATCACGTACCTGATGGTAAGTGAAAATCACCATGTTCGTTTGGCATGCTAATTTTTAAACATATTTGTTTTTGTGCCTTCTATATTAAAACAGATATGAGTTCTACGATTGGCGTTGTCACTACTGTGCCTTTTATCCTGGTGGTCTTCAGTTTATTCAGACCATAAAGTGTTACTACCTGAAATGGCAAAGCTGTAATGTAGTTGTCCCCATCCTCGCTATAGACATGAACAGCTCCATCAGCAACAATGGACACGCCCTCGATTGAAGGGTGTTTCTGCGGTTTTGGCAAATCAAACTGATGAGGATCTTCACCATCAACAGAAAACTTGCTCCAGACCGCCTATGATATAAAAAGTCAAAGCATCAGTTTGTAATTCCATGTATGCACTGAGAGGAAAGCGCAAAGCAGCAATTTTTGAACTTGGAACCACATACAACCGTAAAGATTGCCATGTGGTATTGCAACTGCATTGTGCTTTTAACGTTGTGGGTTGTAGTACAGTCTTTCCCGCTTATGTTTCTTTGAGCATGAAACTTTGCTCCCTGCAAGTGAAACCTGATGACCTGGCCCAAATTGAAGTCACCAACTTTCAAAAAACAAAAATGTTTCATGAAACAGGCAGGCAAGCAGCATGACAGTAGACTCATTAGCATTCAGGCATCGTTTCACCCACAGAGCATAAAATTAAACAACAATAAATCAAAAAAACTAGTCATGTTCTTGGTGCTGATAACAAACTGTGTCTAAAAATAGTTGACTGGAGCTTAATGTGTTGCTTAATTATGTGTTTACCTGTTTAACAGGTGTATCAACTGTAAAAGTTTTCAAAACGACATGTCCGCGACTCCAAACAACTGTGTTACCAGACAGATACAATTCCTCTTCGACACCATTGCAAGTTCGAAGTTTCCATGATTCTTCACTCTGAAAATAACAAACAAACTTGCTATTTTACCTTTGGAACAAACTACAAATCACAACAACGAAACCAAATCTGTTGACAAAGTCCAAGCACATTTATTTGTAGACAATATATTTATTTTATTGAAGAAAATAGAATGCAAACACTGCAAGTTGCAATGGATATACCTGTGCCTTGTCGTCAAGAGTAACTTGGCTGAATGTTCCAAGTAGTGTGCTTTGACTGCTTCCCAGGTTTTTTGATTGGTGAAAGTGTAAGCACAACAAACCTGAATAACACTCTATGTCAACATGTTATTTATACATAGGTTATTGGAGATAGACAATACGGTAAATTTTTCCGATCAACCACTGTTTAGAAAACGTCAGTTTTAAAACGAACGTCTTTGATTAAACCAAATCTTCACACAACACAGATAAATTTGTCAGTCTGATCGAATGTAATCATGGTTTAGTGTTCTTGTTTAAAAGCCCCATTAGAATGTGCAAAAAGTTTGGGCAGAACAATGCCTAAAGGAGTCGTCAAAACAAATTTGTAAAAACACGGGGTTAAGATAGGATTAAAACCCACAGCCTTAAGAGCACATGGTTCCATTTGGCGTTTCACACTGCTGACATGCCTATAGCATTGGTAACGTTGAAACTAAAAAAATTACAAACCTGGATGTTGACTACACGCTTGTTGACCACATGAAACAAATTCTTTTGGCTCAAGTGACACAATCATCATAGCTTGCATTTGTGTCGAAAGGTTTTGGTAAACCTGGTACCCGAAACAATGAATGTGTCTCCACTTACATTTGCGAAATATTTGTTTGTTTGATTGAGTAAATTGGTATTATTTTCTTCAAAGAAACCAGTTCCCCACTTGTAAACTTGTTTCCCAATTTCCAATCTTGCGCGAAAACATGACAATTTTTCACGCTTCATCGATTTAATAAAGATCTTT
>QXVZ01001192.1:0-12265 GCA_008931825.1 Phallusia fumigata
CCAACCAGCGGATCGCTATAGTATTTCCACAGTTCGCGTGAATACAACTTTACAATTTAACTTATTACTGTAAATTTGCTATTTGCAGGAAATCTCTTGTTTCCTGCGTTTTAGATTCCCACCATTGTTACATCACAGTGAGAAACATCTGAGCGCGATAATCCGTAACATCAGTCCCTTTTTCGTCACCACCAGAGTCGCAGCGGAGTTTGGTTTATTTTATTGTGACGTTATGAAAGATCACCAAAGCACGTGACTCTCTAGTCTCGAAACAGCCGGGCGCCATCACTTTGAAAATTACAGATATACGCCAGGCAACGAAAATATTCAACTTAATCACCCAAGTGGATAGGTTCAATTTTCCCAGTGCAACTAAACCGTTGTGACGTCACAACGCGTTATTACGTCACAGCTTTACACGTCACTAGTTAATATTCACAGAGGAGCAAATGCGGGTAATTATTGGTTGGGCAATGTAAAGGGATTTTCTAGATATTTGGGAAGAGAAGGTAAAAAGAAAAAAGCCACGAAATAAAAGTGAAATACTTTAAAGAAGACATTGCAAAAACTGAATGTTTCATTATTTACCCAAATATAATTCGTAGAAATTCCAAACAAACTGTTTCCACGTGTATTGTGACGTCATATCGAAGTCACAAGTAACTTTTCAAGTTCCAACTAACATTGCACAGACATAGAACTATAGAATTAGCGAATACAAAGACTGACCATTNATCCACGACACAAAAACCGCGGAAAACTTTCAGGTTGGGTTTCAGACGAAAACAAGTTAATTTGTATCCAATGAGAAATTCCTCGCAATTTCAAATACGTCACTCATGGATTTGCTTCAAGGTCGAATGAAGTTTATTGGTTTTTCGCCATGACGTACGATTCAGGAATTTCACAGACAAACTTTAAGTCTTAGGTTCACGGATTTAAATAGTCCCAATAGGAAGAAATAACCCAAAAATTGCCCGTAAACATTTTCTGTGACAAACGCTGTTGTCATCATCAGGAATGACCCAGAAAAGCGGCGCAAAGTTTCTTGTCGCGGTAAAATATAAAAACAGCGTTTGTCGAAACGTAGAAAATGTTTTACACACAAGTACAGGTTCGTACTTTTCTATTACGCCATTAAACAAGAATTCGCACAAACTGATACAATTGACTTGTTAAAAGCTCTCACACATTTTGACAATTCTGGAAACTTGAACCGTGGTGGAGTGAAGAAAACTTGTCGAGGTCGGAAACTTCCACAATTCCATGAATAATACATCGCATAACATGTGTGGTGCAAATATAACACCAACGTGTTAACTGTCTGTGTGAAGAGCCCACGCATGTTTACACATATAGAGGCGTTCTTCCGATATTCAAACGTGCACTTCTCATAACAAACTCATACACAAGGTAAAAGAACGTGGAATTTGCACTCAAAACAAAAGATCTGTAGGAAATATGCCCGTTTTGTTTAGTGGCTGGAGGCATAATGCCATTCTCATTTTTTCACACTTCAAAGTTTACAAGTTTTTCGCATCTGCGTCAACTTTTTTGCAAGATCTAGTAAGAAAGTTTAATGAATTTAAAGTTAAAATAAATAAACAAACGCCCAATGCCAAGTTCTAAATAGTTGCAACTGTACATTAAAAATTGTTGTTGTGACGAAACGTTTGTTAGCCATATTCGCAAAGCAAAATGTACTTACCAATTCCTGGCACACAAAATGCAGTATTCTGAAAAAACTGCTGCATAACATTTGCAAAAACCTCTTGAATAAAATAAAATAAATACCCCAGATATAGTACAGAAACTTACAAAACATGCTTGGTTTAACCAAACCAACATAACTTTTACACTGTAGCACTGCACACACATAACCTGCTACAAGACTTACACGCTGCCCTTACCTACTGCTGGTAACTGCCCTCAGGTAATACAAGAGCAAGGGTAAACACTTCCAAATAAGCTGCTGGCTTCAAGGTAAACCAACTGCTTGCCCTTCAACTAAAACTCTAACTAGTCTGTAAAGGTCAACTACTTGGTGATTTTCTTGTTACTTATGTAACGCTTGACGGCTCAAAGCGGGTTTGCGGGAACGAGCTTCGTGCAGTAAAATGTGACAACATTTCTTTAGAAATAATCAAAAAACATTTTTGAATTGATTTGTGAGTTCTACCTTCGGTTTTGTTTAACTTTTTCTCAACGAATATTGCACGAATCAAATTATGAAGAGGAATATGGAAACAGGCAAATTGTCGATTCAAAACTAACCACAAACTTTCGCCAGAAACTTTAAAAATCCCCAAGAGTCCTGTTTACATCCGCTCCTTCCAACACGCTGGTATATTTAGAAACGCTGCTATCTGTTCGGTTTGCGCGTGCACCCAAGCGGAACCGTCATGCAGATAACATTCTCGAACATCGCGTCTGTGACGTCATAGACCGCGTTCGGCTGCGCTCGCTTTTCGCAGCTTGTTGCAAATACTCCTTCCCAGTGCGGTCTGTGGAAGCAGTGTTTGTCCGAGCGGTTCCTCTCTACCTGTACACGTTAGTTTGATCCCAGTAATGTTAAAGTTGTCAAGCTGACTTGAGGAAGCCCTGGTAGACGCTTCCCAACCAGCGGATCGCTATAGTATTTCCACAGTTCGCGTGAATACAACTTTACAGTTTAACTTATTACTGTAAATTTGCTATTTGCAGGAAATCTCTTGTTTCCTGCGTTTTAGATTCCCACCATTGTTACATCACAGTGAGAAACATCTGAGCGCGATAATCCGTAACATCAGTCCCTTTTTCGTCACCACCAGAGTCGCAGCGGAGTTTGGTTTATTTTATTGTGACGTTATGAAAGATCACCAAAGCACGTGACTCTCTAGTCTCGAAACAGCCGGGCGCCATCACTTTGAAAATTACAGATATACGCCAGGCAACGAAAATATTCAACTTAATCACCCAAGTGGATAGGTTCAATTTTCCCAGTGCAACTAAACCGTTGTGACGTCACAACGCGTTATTACGTCACAGCTTTACACGTCACTAGTTAATATTCACAGAGGAGCAAATGCGGGTAATTATTGGTTGGGCAATGTAAAGGGATTTTCTAGATATTTGGGAAGAGAAGGTAAAAAGAAAAAAGCCACGAAATAAAAGTGAAATACTTTAAAGAAGACATTGCAAAAACTGAATGTTTCATTATTTACCCAAATATAATTCGTAGAAATTCCAAACAAACTGTTTCCACGTGTATTGTGACGTCATATCGAAGTCACAAGTAACTTTTCAAGTTCCAACTAACATTGCACAGACATAGAACTATAGAATTAGCGAATACAAAGACTGACCATTCCGGGCATCGTATATACTTATGGTAGTGAATTGAAAGTTTGAATATTTGCCGGAACAAATTAATCTTGGTTTGTTAAAAATACGCATTCAATATTCGCCGCCAACCAATGCTAAAATAATTTTACAGCAAAACAAACGGGACATTCCAAAAAACAAAGCACTTTGTCACAAAGCATTATGACGTAACAGCCATGCGAACAAACGCAGTTGTTTGTGAGCAGAGTTGATGCCGATGTGAGACAGAAGTTGTATTTATTCTAAACAGAATTCAAAGGAATTTTCATCTGTGTGAAATTTCCGACATAGCGAATTTGCATGCAAAACATAAACACGGTCTCACATTGCGCAAAAAAAACAAACAAACAAAAAACTCTTAATGACGACACCACGTTTTAATACTTGTGACGTCACACAGACAAGTAATACGTCATCGATGCGACGCGTCATCGTTTAGGCGACGTAGATGTAAACTTTGCGGTCGTTATTAGAACGAGACAGATATTCTCGTTCAATGAGACTCTCGATTCGTCGTTTGATTATAACAGGGCTCGGCAAGAATCGGTGTTTCAATTGTGACGTCACCTGTAAAGTTACGTCATCGGTTCAGATAGAATACAGACATTATTATTACAGGAGAGTAATTGTGACGTAAAAATGTTTTTGAATTACAAATAATTTTTGGTTTGTTTTTAAGACATTTTTAACTTTGACCATTTGGTTGAAAAAGAACTACCATCAAACATTACCTCAGCAATAAGCAAGTTGTGTTGCATTTCCTTCCTCGACTTCATGATTCTCACAATAGCGGCTTCAATCTCATGACGTCGATCCTCTTGCACCTTGGTTCTAGTTTCTTTCCGCTCCGGTTCCGACTCACCTTGCTTCTGTGCCACTGAAATCGAAACGTTAAAATATTTTCATGAGCTGAACAAAGAACCGGTTCTTTCACGAGCTAGAAAATATCTACGGCGGAATTTTCACCCAAGTCAGCCCAGCTACAGATCCTGTTGTGGGTTCGAATCCCAACGCAGACTAATTTGTTCAAGTGCTGAATGGAAATGGTTGGAAGGCCGACTATGATTCGGTATAACGATTCTTGCAGCTCTGGCGTACTGTGATGGTTATAGAAGTGATCAACATTGAAAATGACAAACATAGTTGACAAATAAAGCTGTATTGCTCAATCAATGGGTACCCCCCCCCCCTTTGAATTTTTGAGTCGCCAAAAACTAAAAATCCAGGAATTTCAACACACGGTACGCTTAACAAGAAAATGATTCATATCGGTTTTATAACACAGCCGCTGTTTTATGACATCACAAATGATCCCCAAGACGTGTAAATTTGCTAATTTTCCATTAAACAAAGTTAGTTGAAAAGATGCCATTTCGTTTACTTTTAAAGGAGTCACACAATAAAATTTCTACAATGGGGGCACAAGACAAATAAGTTAAAGGAGTTTTGATCAATACAGCATCAAATTTCTCACCAGATTGTATCTTGACGCGATGTAGTTTGGAGGAGAAACCATCGTTAACGGTGAAAATGTCCCCTTTCTCAACCTCTTTCCCTTTAGGTTCTTTCTGTAGAACTCGTTGCGCGGATTTCCCACAAGCGAGGGATTGCAAAGCTCTTGTCAGCTCCTTCACTGGGATCTCCGTNCATTTCGTTTACTTTTAAAGGAGTCACACATTAAAATTTCTACAATGGGGGCACAAGACAAAGAAGTTTAAGGAGTTTTGATCAAGACAGCATCAAATTTCTCACCAGATTGTATCTTGACGCGATGTAGTTTGGAGGAGAAGCCATCATTGACGGTGAAAATGTCCCCTTTCTCAACCTCCTTCCCTTTAGGTTCTTTCTGTAGAACTCGTTGCGCGGATTTCCCGCAAGCGAGGGATTGCAAAGCTCTTGTCAGCTCCTTCACTGGGATCTCCGTCTCCTGCTGCATGTCCTGTGTGATGTGAAAGAAATGTTGAGAATTTCCGTGTGAACAGAAATAGGTAGCGAGTGAAAAAAGTAAAAATCATTGCTTTGGGGAGAAATTATACGCAAGGTTCGTCTGTTTTTTTAAAAACAATTAAAGATTTTCTTCCATAAATATGCGTAAAATCTCATTTCTACTTAGTTATTGTCGCTTAATAAAATAATTCCTACGCAAACAACACCTGCAATTTCAAACTTAAAATGCGTGCTTTAAATGAAATTGAAATTGCTGTAAAGGTAAAATATTGGCACCTTGTAAATTAGGAACATAAGTTATCCCGATCTTACCTCAAACAGCCATCGCTCCCTGTTGTTGAACAACATGAGAACGACCATCTGAAAAGTGGAAACTTGCAAGATATGCTTCCTCGCCACAAGCTTGCTATTGTTCTCGCTTGGTTCACCATCCGTGTTGCTTGCCTGCTTTGGCGCGGAGTAGAACGTCGCGTTCAAATCAGAAAAACCGCGGTGGTGTTGCAGCGTCAGCTGGCGGCCACTGTGCTTGCCAAGGTAAAACCTGTAGGTGGCGCAACGGAGTTAGGAAGTGTTGTGGAGAAGTCGAGCTTTGACAAATGGTCAGAAGTGCTCGACTCATACACAGACAACATAAAAAAAATGATTGGGATTTTTAATTGAAAGCATCCCAGATTGGAACCCAGTAAAAAAAATCCGAAAAGAATCACTTTAGTTTGTAAGACAAAATACAGGGATTGTAAATGCATACAATATAAAGTTTGTCATATTAAATAACAGTGCCTAAATTCTAAATGAAAAAAACACACACTTTGCCTCAAACTAATGCTTTACTTGAAATAAAACAAATTTTGAGGTACAATCGCATATAATGCATCGAAAAATTTAAAAGCTCTTTTGATACTTTGCAACAAATCACAAAGACATTACCTTCTGAAAACATCGAAAGCGTGCCGAGCAGTTGGTGGTAAGTTACATGTTGGAGTGGAAGCCTGGGTCGGCCAACATCCAGTTGTCAGAACTTGTACGACCAAATCAACGCCTTGAAGTGACAAAGTCTGCAACAACAGGATGCAATGAACTGAAAGCACATGGCTGTTTAACACAAGTGTGTGCCAAATTAGTTACATACATTCAACTGATAACTTCATGTGTCAATTTTGGCATTTTCAAAATGTTTTGTTTTTCGATTTTCGATTGTCTTGAAACACATGATAGCATCAATATCATAAATGAGAAGGAGTAAATGAATTAACTTCACTATTGTGTACAGTTTTCCTCCCACAACTCTCTCTAATCACATGGAAATAGATGTTACACCCATGCTTTGGGTGGTAAATTATTACGCCCGAGGCTTCGGTCTAGTCATAAACTTCTGTCAACCTTTGTCTTAGGCAAGCCCAGAAAATGTTTTGAAAAATCATGTGACCCACTGTTTATCATATAAAGCTAATCCAGCTGACAGGTTTTTTTCACTGTATTTTTGAAAGATAAGGACATGGAAGCATTAACAAATCAAAGAATCTTGACTTTGGAGAAAAAGTCTTTTGATTATCGCCAGTATTCCTGAATTTCCAAACTAATAATGTAATGACTCAAAGTCATATTGATGACTCAGCGTTTCCAACAGACATTATGATGTCATACAAAAGTCTGTTGTCAGTTTAATTCCCTCCAGGCTAGACTTACGATCAGCTTATGGTTAACAACATACTGATATGAGTTGTGTTTTACAATTACTAACAATGCTAAACTACATGAACCAGTGACTATATTTTTGTTTTCAAGGAGACATTATTAGCATGCACTATTTGTTTTAGTTTTGGTCCTAGACAATGATTAAAGGCAACATGCTTTATATGGTGCTCTAACTGCTTAAAAAAAGTGTTTTAAAATGTTTTTTTCCTGTTTTACCTCAGGTTGTTAATTGATTAAACCATTACACACCACTTAGCACAAACTTACGGTTGCAGTTTGAACATGTTTCTTGAAATCTTCGTTTGTTGTAGCCGACACTTGCATGTCTTTGAACATTCCTTCAAGTTTGCTCGTAAATTGACATCCACATTCATTCTGTGCAGACAAAATATTATGTTTTGATATATTTGTAACAGTGTCCTTATACCAGCTTCAGGTTAAATACAAAATACAGAAGAACAACTGTAAATCATCATTTAATGTTCAAAAAGATAAACTAGTCAAGCCCTTTTGTAATCGTAAATAAATATTTGTCAAATTTTAAGCACAGTAATCAAGGTATAATTGTTTGGTTTTAAATCATTTACCTTAAGTTTAGTGATCATGTTCTTTTCCGAGTCATCAGAAATGCTTTTATTTGTAAGTAAACGTCGTCCAAGATGTTGTTTGTAATATCGCTCGAAAACGTCTTTCTCTTGAAGAAATCGGAAGAGCGACATTGTCTTGTCCAAAACAATCTCGACTTCTTGTTCGTTCAGCTACAAAAAATTTGTAGTTTAAATATTTTCATAAGTGGTTGACGTTAAATCAATATGCTTGTTTAATGAAGCTGGTTTCTAAATGGTTTCTTGAAGCTGGTTTCTTGTTTAATGAAGCTGGTTTCTAAATAAACTTTGTTCAGTCAAGCATAATGAGACATTTTCCGGATAAAATTTTCAGTGGCATTTTACTGGGGTAAAAACAAGCCTATCATTTACTGGCCAAAATATGGTAACACACTAGTACTTACAGTCTTAATTCCTTTCTTCAGTTTGTCGTCAATGAACAAAGACAGAAACTCGGGTGATTTTGGATTAAGATTAACAAACCACTCGAAGTCGGAACAGATCATCTTTTTAAACAGAGGATCGGATTTAAATGACAAGTGATAAAAACTGTCCACTCTGTCTTTGAGATCCAGGAGATTCTACAAGACAAGTTGACAAGTTTGAAAAAAATTCACTGAAAATACTTGAGGAAGAAATCACCTGGACATAATAAGCATTACAACAGTCACCGAGTCGGAAATACAACCACAATGTTGAAAAATGACATGGAAAGTAAAAAGAAGTAAAATGGCTGATAACTTACTAACATTAAATTCCAAAAGTGATAAAAAAGTGTTTAAACTGTGTAATTAACTTTATGAACAGGCAGTCTATAATGCATTGTGTATGGCCTTACAAATGACTCCATCGCAGAGGTTGACGACCAGTAACACAGAATTGTCCGAACCAACCTGAATGTATTCGACAGCCGGCTTCTGTCCGCAATCTTCCACCAAACTTTTCCCCTGCTCCCTCAAATAGCGACTGACGCAATCACAAAGCGTCACCAGCCCTTGGTTGACTCTTGCAAACAACTTGTACATGCACAACAAGTCTGGAAGATAAACAAGTGGTTTGACGGATACTTGCAAACACTATGTTCTAGCACAGGGCTGGGTAAGGTTTTTGGATCCCGGGCAAGATTTTTTTCGGAATTTTACTGGTGGGCCTTCAGGTGTGGACAATAAATACATAACAAATCACAAATGGGCAGAAAAAATAATTTGAGTGATTGTGTTAACTTTTAATAACATCTGGTCAGCCAGAAAAAGGTTAATCAGCACATAGTTCGCACAACCCTGATATTAAAACATGCTGAGGCAAACAAACTGCGAACAAGTCACAAATTTCACATCTTTAATGAATTTAACATTCATAAGAATCTTACTTTTTAGTGTGTTATGTTTTGACATCCCTATGTTGTCCAAATATTGTTTCGTTAAACTAGTTGAAATTATAACAGATAAACTTACCGTCTTTCTTGTCATGTCGGAGCATGTGGACCGCCCCAGAGTTTTCCATTTCAACAATTATTTTCATGTGACGCTCGATCAACTCATATTCCAAAACTAAACATAAAAATAATTTAATTTTTCTATGCCTCATCAACTTTAAGTTCAAATGTGATTTCAACCAAAAGAGTTTTGAACTCGAAGAAGCAACTTGAAAAAANGTACTTACAGTCTTAATTCCTTTCTTCAGTTTGTCGTCAATGAACAAAGACAGAAACTCGGGTGATTTTGGATTAAGATTAACAAACCACTCGAAGTCGGAACAGATCATCTTTTTAAACAGAGGATCGGATTTAAATGACAAGTGATAAAAACTGTCCACTCTGTCTTTGAGATCCAGGAGATTCTACAAGACAAGTTGACAAGTTTGAAAAAAATTCACTGAAAATGCTTGAGGAAGAAATCACCTGGACATAATAAACATTACAACAGTCACTGAGTCAGAAATACAACCACAATGTTGAAAAATGACATGGAAAGTAAAAAGAAGTAAAATGGCTGATAACTTACTAACATTAAATTCCAAAAGTGATAAAAAAGTGTTTAAACTGTGTAATTAACTTTATGAACAGGCAGTCTATAATGCATTGTGTAAGGCCTTACAAATGACTCCATCGCAGAGTTTGACGACCAGTAACACCGAATTGTCCGAACCAACCTGAATGTATTCGACAGCCGGCTTCTGTCCGCAATCTTCCACCAAACTTTTCCCCTGCTCCCTCAAATAGCGACTGACGCAATCACAAAGCGTCACCAGCCCTTGGTTGACTCTTGCAAACAACTTGTACATGCACAACAAGTCTGGAAGATAAACAAGTGGTTTGATGGATACTTGCAAACACTATGTTCTAGCACAGGGATGGGTAAAGTTTTGAGATACCGGGCAAGATTTTTTTGAAATTTTACTGGTGGGCCGTCAGGTGTGAACAATAAATACAAGACAAATCGCAAATGGGCAGAAAAAATAATTTGAATGATTGTGTTACCTTTTAATAACATCTGGTCAGTCAGAAAAAGGTTAATCAGCACTGAGTTTGCATAACTCTGCTATTAAAACATGCTGAAGCGAACAAACTGTGAACAAGTCACAAATTTCACATCTTTATTGAATTAACATTCATAAGAAACAAACTTTTTAGTGTGTTATGTTTTGACATCCCTATGTTGGTCGAATATTGTTTCGTTAAACTTGTTGAAATTATAACAGATAAACTTACCGTCTTTCTTGTCATGCCGGAGCATGTGGACTGCCCCAGAGTTTTCCATTTCAACAATTATTTTCATGTGACGCTCGATCAACTCATATTCCAAAACTAAACATAAAAATAATTTAATTTTTCTATGCCTCATCAACTTTAAGTTCAAATGTGATTTCAACCAAAAGAGTTTTGAACTCGAAGAAGCAACTTGAAAAAAAATAATTTTTTGATCCCATAATTTACCTTTTATAATCTCTGGTTCAGTGGATGGATCAAGATAATGTCGAGCTCTTTCAGCTTCCTCTTCAATCCTAGCTTCCACCTTCTTAATGTAAACCGAAGCGCTGTTTTCCGACAAGAATTTCTGACTTTCCAGCTGCACACAAACAATTTAGTTGCACCAATAAGGTAAATTTAACATTTAGGACGAGGCAAAAGAGTGAATGTGATCCCAGTAGCGTATATGCCAGTGCTTGGAATGGTAACATCACACACATATATACAATAACTTTATTTATTAAGGTTTTGACACCTGGCAACTAATGAAGTTCTAGTTATAAGACTTGAAATTTTTGTGAAAAAAATCTGCTACAATCACAATGTACCTTGTAAAATTCTGCCGATTGTTTAAGAAAGAGACGTTCAAATTCCGCTTCGTAAACATCTCGCCCCTCCAGACTAACGTTCATTAACATTGTGCAAGCATTTCGAACAGCACCCCTGCAAAACAAATTATGTTGTAAAATACCAAAAACTGAAAGTCCTGATAACAAATAAAAATGGTAATTCAACCACAAAAACGGTTCCTGCCAGACGACTTTGGATTAACAAGAGTTTAAGAATTAAAATCTAAGCAGGAGAGAACTGGAAACACTAGCCTGCAATAAGACTGAAACTTAAGACCTAAATATTTTCATTTTTTTCGAACCTTTAAGTTACACGAAAAATTTGGCCAGCAAACCTAGAAAAGAGACTTAATGAGTCAAATTATTGAACATGTCATGTGTGCATTTTACATATTATACCACATCACACAATAACTGGCATAAAATGAGTTGGGCCAAGCGAAACAAACCTGTTTACAACCTCCCCTCTTCTCTCCCTTGCAACGAGGTCGAGGAGAGTTTCTTGTAAATATTCCTGAATCTCTGGCTCTCTGATTACTTCATCTCGAAATATTTTCAATCCAAGGTTGTACACGCTGTCAACGTTACTTTGTTGGACATATACTCGATCCTACAAAAAGAAAAACTGAATTATTTTTGATCAAGTTGAGCAATAAGAATCAACTTACACTCTTATATTAGGATGTTGTCTTAAAATTGTGCTAATTACCTTAAAATGTTTTCATACAAATTACGATATACTTATTAATAATTTGCATATANAATAAGAATCAACTTACACTCTTATATTAGGATGTTGTCTTAAAATTGTGCTAATTACCTTAAAATGTTTTCATACAAATTACGATATACTTATTAATAATTTGCATATAGTTTCTAAACCAATGGTGCAAATCAAAAAGTTGTGAAACCAAATACCAGCTTACATTTTGGTCAACAAATTAGGCATTATGCAAAAGTTTAGATGGAGAATTTTTGTGTTACTTACCATGTACATGAGAATGTCACGGATCATCACCATGCAAGTCTGATGGTCGTCCCACGATGAATTCAGTGTTTGCATAAAATTATTATTCAGAGAACTTAAGACGTCACTTCTGACCTAAAAACGAAAATGTGTGAACCATCGCGACTGAAAAATAGTTCTCCCCATCTGCTGAGTCATGGTCTTACAAGTGACATGGCATATTGAGTATTTGAATACATATGTTTTAAAAACTACAATGGCCAAAGTTTAGTTTCCCAAATGTTGTGGGGAAAAAAGAAATACTTCATAAACTTCTTGTACCTTGTTCTTTAGATGGTCCGTGACAACTTGTCGAAGTCCCTGGTATAGT
>QXVZ01001218.1:0-27095 GCA_008931825.1 Phallusia fumigata
GGACTTCTTACCGCGAGTTGGGGTGTGTTAGTGAGTTGCCAAGTCCGAGGTGTTGGTGAAAATAAAATGGTCAGTTTTTATTGACCGTGCCTTAGCAATTACAATGGCAATTTTAAACGCTTCCGTTAAACATGTGTGATTGGCAGATTTTTTACCACCAGTTTGTGGCTTCCGGTTTCAACTTTCGTTGTCACTTTTGGGGCCAACACTTAACATTTACGATGACGATAAATGTTACGTATTCTTAACAGAAAGGTACAGGCCTTTACTTGATGATGACAACAGCGTTTGTGAAAACGTAGAAAATGTTTTTCACACAACTACTATATCTTTCACTTTCAATCAACATAAAAAATATTGGCCAAACCAATTAAAGTATTAATTAGGCCACAATCACCAATGCACGTATTTGGTTCCTGTTTTTGGAAACTTTTTACGTCACGCCCGATCGAACTTGACGTCAGAGTACGGTGATGTCGGTTATTGATTGAGAAATTTATTGCCACATGCTTTGCGAGGCATAATTGATTCAAAGTGTATGGATGATGCATTGCTAACAAAAGGTTTGCCTAAATTGGAAACAGTCGATTAGGTTAAGTATTTGAATCCACATTTTGCGTTTCTCATTGAANACTTCTTGTATTTAGAGCAAACACCACAGGGCCCTGCAGGAATTGGGGTCAGCGAACTTAAGCTACCAACAAGGAAAGAGTAGATAACAGACAACGTACAGAAAAAAACAAAGCAAACTTAAAAACATAAATGCCATTGGATCTGTATGTAGTGAACACTTTTTATTGCAAACGTTTTGACAATCGATGTTGTCATCGTCAGTGCGTTATTATTCACTATATACAAGTTCTCTGGCATGTATGTTTTTGATAATCTTCCACTCTCCAAGTCCGTGACTGTTACTAAATGCTTTTAAGTTGAAAAAAATGAACAGTTTTTTACTGCACATATGTTAGCGTTCATTCAGTAGAGCTAGTATTACCGTCGGCTCGAAAACTCCAGGTTATATGAGAAAATCAATACGAAAAAAGGGAATTAAAGTTGAGGAACTTCAGCAACTCCGCAAATATTGACCAACGATGTACACGCTAATTTACGTCCGGTAGGTTACTACCCAAACAAGCTTGTAGAACAAGTTGTGTTAGAACGATACCAGGGGCTTTCACCTTACGGTCAGGACGAGTAACAGATGGCATAGAAATCCTATCTGGGACTGGGACTACTTTTTTCAGCATTTTAATGTACATTTGAACATGCTTTCACGACAGTACCATCTGCTACCGCTGTGTTGTAATGAAAAATGTAAAAACAGAAACGTTAACTTAGGTACATAATTCACGGTTTTAAAAAGTCTTAATAAGGAGATACAAGCCAGTACTTGTGTGTAAATGAATAAAACCCACATTTTCAGGTAAATCAAACACTTTGCCACAAAACACAACAAAAAACACACTAATTAGCTGTCAGCTCTACCAACACCTTGTCGCAAAATCAAGTCATATTGCTGCTATAACCTTCAAAACAACTCTTTTCATTTCTACAGAATTGACGTAGTCCGCAGCCTAGTAAAGGAATCCTTTACAAAACACTGCATAGCTTAAAGCAATCAGTGGCATGTCTATTATGCACGCATCTATAGAACGTGGTAGTGTATTGAAACTATATTTAGACGAGTCAGCTTTCCTGTTACCAAGCCTGACAATCAATGCGAATATTATAGTTTCGCTGAATACGCACTTTAGCGAGGAAGATAAGCGCATGGGTATACGTCGGATCAATCATAAATCCTTAACGAAGATCGAAGGTTAAAAGGCCAGTAACGAAGCATTTCTTAAAAGGTGTGAAATTTTAGCGGCTATAAAGTTGCGCCGGACGTCTTAAGGATATTAAGGCTGGAATTTAATAAAAAAACAATACACTATCGTTTCAGTCACAACAGCTACTTTCCTAAAAAAACATTAGGGTTTTGCAAAGGTCCGGTTGAACCGTTAATGATGGGAGGCGTTTCTGTGAACTGAACAATCGATTGATTCGCTTAAAATGAAAGTAGTTTAAAACCAAATCACGGGTGTAATGAGTCCTTGGGTGTATAGACAAGCAGAGTTTGGCCAGAATATATTATGTTTACTTCTTCAACACTCCAATACCGCTACAGTTATCGGCCTACATTGTTATCAAGCGCCCCATCTCCGTGCAATATCAACGCGAAACTCATCTTATATTTATTAAGGTAAATTTCAATTTAAGACTTGTTTAAAACGGCACACATTTAAAATGAAAGTAGTCTGACAGTACAAGAAATGCAAAGATTACTTTTGAGTACACAACCACACGTACCTTGGCACATCAGACAAAGCTTGCAACAGCAGCGCGTTTTAACTATTACGTCACTTTTTCCACGCCCTAAATTTAATAAAACGACGCTAAGGCATTTCCGTCTTGTATAGTTTGGCACAAATGACACTGTGTCAAGCAAACACGATCAGCTTAGCAGCAGCAGCAGGGCTTAACTGCACCTGTAGCTGACTAGGCACAACACCCCGAGTTTTCGAAAGTGGAAACCTCCTGCTATAAAAAATGAAAGCCAGGTCGACTTTTCCAACCAGTATTGCAGCTGATCTGTGGTGACAGCATCGATCTGAGCGTCACGCCTGCAGAAAGCAAGTGCCTGTAGCTCGAGCCGCCGCTTTTGTTGTTGTTCGAATGTGGAAGTGATCGAAGTCACGTGACAGGAAGCGGGCGCGCACGATGACGACGACAGCGCTGGTTGCCAAGCGACCAGACGTGATGCGCCAGGGCGAGAGGACTTCTTACCGCGAGTTGGGGTGTGTTAATGAGTTGCCAAGTCCGAGGTGTTGGTGAAAATAAAACGGTCAGTTTTTATTGACCGTGCCTTAGCAATTACAATGGCAATTTTTAAACGCTTCCGTTTAAACATGTGTATTTGGCAGATTTTTTACCACCAGTTTGTGGCTTCCGGTTTCAACTTTCATTGTCACTTATGGGGCCAACACTTAACATTTACGATGACGATAAATGTTACGCATTCTTAACAGAAAGGTACAGGCCTTTACTTGATGATGCAAACAGCGTTTGTGAAAACGTAGAAAATGTTTTTCACACAACTACTATATCTTTCACTTTCAATCAGCATAAAAACTAATGGGCAAACCAATTAAAGTATTAATTAGGCCACAATCACCAATGCACGTATCTGGTTCCTGTTTTTGGGAACTTTTTACGTCACGCCCGATCGAACTTGACGTCAGAGTACGGTGATGTCGGTTATTGATTGAGAAATTTACTGCCACGTGCTTTGCGAGGCATAATTGATTTAAAGTGCATGGATGATGCATTGCTAACAAAAGGTTTGCCTAAATTGGAAACAGTTGATTAGGTTAAGTCTTTGAATCCACATTTTTGCGTTTCTCATTGAAATTATGAGTTGTGACCTAACCTACACTAAATTAAAGGCATCCAAACTGTGTTATTCGTAGAGAGTAAAAAAAGGTAAAAAAAATTTTTACTTCGACACGGCGAGTGGAACACAAATCTTTTTCTGTAAACCATCCACTAGTCACTCAGTAAACGTGGGCCTAGTTTAGCCTTGTGCAGTTTTTCAATTTACAAGTGACAGCCACGATTTTATATTTAACATGGATTTCCCTTGTACGTTGCTACACCCCAACTTGAAAAGCTTGCGATTGCATAATGATAGTTTTTTTTGAAAATCAGCCACAGAAGTGGTAAATTAAACAACACAACTGGCAGTGTATGTTACTCAGAAAGTCGTCGTATCTCCCTAATGCTTGTAAAACCCTCATTCAGTCTGGCAGGGATCTATTTATAGCGCCCACAATTTCCTGCCTTGCTCGGACGTGGTGAACACACGTGCTGTAAAATTTTCAAAATTGGCCTCCATGACGGAGTACAAAATGCAAATACAAAGTCAAAAAGTCGGATCTCGGTATAGCCTACAGACTCACGAATTTGAGCACACACATTGTGCAGTATCACCAGTACAACGTACAACCCCTTAATGCAGAATAGCAACTTCTATAAACCTAATATGTTTTGACGGCAACTTCTTCAGGACAATTCCCGCACTTGGCTGAGGTCGAAGAAAATAAAAAGCGGAGCCGAGCTCACAAAATACAAAGTTAAAAAGTCAGATCTAAGTAAAGCCTACAGCCTCTCGAACCCAAGCACGCACAATTGTACAGTATCACCAGCACAAGGAGCACAGCGTACCTACGAAAACCTAGAACGTTTCGACATCAACCCGTGAGTCAACTCCCACACATGGCTAAGGTCGAATTCTGCAGAGAAAGCTGGGCCGTGCTCGTAAAATACAACATCACTAAAAAATTGCCGATCCCAGTCCCAAAGGAAACCGGTTACATAGGCAATTGATAAGGAGGCAACGACAGCGCGCCGAAACGCGGTCACAGCGGAAAAAACGCCTTTTCCACAAATTCGCGAAGGGTACACAGGCCGGGTGACGTCATCATGTTATTTACGCGCGGCATCGGCGGTCGAGTCCCGAGGGAGGCGCTGGCGCCGGTTTCTCACGAGCGAAAAGAAGGAAAGTCGGCCTAAATATGACTGAAAAACGGCGCGACCCTAGTGCAATCACCATTTGCGGGTCACGTGACACGATGACGTCATAAC
This sequence comes from Phallusia fumigata, assembly GCA_008931825.1. Taxonomy (NCBI): domain Eukaryota; kingdom Metazoa; phylum Chordata; class Ascidiacea; order Phlebobranchia; family Ascidiidae; genus Phallusia; species Phallusia fumigata. The sequence continues at coordinate 4,684 of QXVZ01001218.1, forward strand.
CCAACGGGGCCACATTTGGGTTGGAAAGGTTTGAGCTTTCAGCGGCAGCGGTTTGGCCAGAGGGTAACAAGCGAGGCTCGGTTAAAAATAAGTCACCGCGCTTTGTGAGTCAAGAGTGATGACAGTTTCTCAGCTATGATTTTCTACCCTTCAAAGCCGCTTTATATTCAACTGATGGCTTTATCTATAGTTATTTGTTCTGCGGGCTGATATCAAAGGTATTTTAGGAAATCAAGCACCTTCATGGCACAAATGTGATGCAGTTCCTGCATGCAGTATCATGCGCGACAGTTGTACAACTTTCAGATCACCCTAGTTACTAATAATAATATGTTCGAGAAGAACAAAGCGAAATTTACTATTTCGCAAATTAACTACCAAACCAGGATCATGTAACAGTTACGGGTACCGAAAATGACGAAAAATAGATTGTACAGACCACGGCTTTTCAATGCTGCGAGCAAACAACAAAGACAAAACACGCATTTGGATATTAGTGCGACACCTAGCGGATGTCGCAAACAGCTTCCGGCTACCACTAGAGGAGGACAAGAGCTAACCACAAGGATCAAACGCTTCCCACAAATCGGGTCATCTATCTTGTATGTTAAGCGTCTCGAAAGCAAACAAAAATGGAAATAACATGCGTCCCCTATGGAAGGGGAATTATAACCACATATTTGCTTTAAGAGTCTTTATTACTGTTTTCCCCTTTGCTGATATTAATTGCGTTTGCCACGATATTATTTGCACGTCATATCGGGAGTATTGATTGGGCTACAAAGCACACTTACCTTTTGTGATGGTATTCTCTGCACTGACGTTTGCGTTTTTGTTGACTCCGCCGCCATAGACTTGTATCTGCAAAACAAGTGGGCGTTTTAGGTGTATAAATTATCAGGTAAATGTGGAACATAACAAGGGACCGAGTATATTGGTAGAACCCTGGTAAAACTGTGCTGGTACCAACTCGCGCAGCTTAATACAAGCCAATAGCTGATCTTGATTATAACCCAAAGCTTCCGGTGCCAACTAACTGCTTATAGTGATCGTACTTTCTGATCACCTTTTAAGTTAGCGTGTAATAAAGCAGATATGCACGGTGCACTTAATCTGGGGTGTCAATACAGAAATTATTGAAAAGTCGGTCGTTCCAGTAGTTGAATTTTTTGGACCAAAGTTTTTTAAAGGAGGAATACCCTTTGCTTCGGTTTAAACTGCCCGACTAGCACAGCTGAAACGAGGGTTAAGGCTAAAAGTTAGTAAAAATTTAAAGATGACACACAATCATTATTTGTTGTAAATCAGCATGTTAGCATGAGTTCCTGGGTTTTCGAACAAGATTAAAGTTTACTGTCAACTAACCGTTGTAATCTGTCTTTCACGGTTTCCTCGCCGATCATTTCTTCATATACTGGTTCGTAGGACTTCACCGTCTCGACGCGAGGCGAATCTATAAACAAACGTAAACCACAAAACCTCACATTAGATTCTCATACACCATTTTTTGACGTAATATTATACCAGTAGGTTGCGTAAAAGTAAAGTGCCTATGTTCAATGAGTTACACCGACGAAAACCAAACTTTATTTTTGCCTTACTCAGGTAGTTGTTGTTTGTTCTTCTTATCATGCACTAGCTACCAACTTCGTAACATACAAACTTCACGATAAAAACGCATCTTTTTTTTTTATTGCCTTATTTCCAAAGATTGCCAAAAGCACCCAAAAAATTCATAACATGCAGGGTACAGAGTTAAGCGTCCAGTAGATTAAACGGCGGTTGTAGAATACCCACTTTCGAATGAAAACATAATGCACATTTAAATCGAGTAAATTAAAACGCACCAAACCACAAAGGAAAAGAGTAACATGTGGCAATAAGTTTTTTTTTCGCATACACCTATTGCAGTCGCGAATTATTGAACAGCAGAGCATTAGAACGGGAATGCTATAGGGCATGTCCACAACATACGGTGAACTTGTGAGGGGAAACTCATCAATGTTTTATACATACTGAAACAGAAGACTGAAAGGCTTGGTAAAACAAACGCGAAGTGCAGCTCAACTCTGGTTCGTGATAAATGGGTTTAATCAGCTCAATCGCTTTAATATTGAAGCTCAAATCAATTTAGTATACAGTGATAATACAAAAGGGATTTCGATGTACATTTTGCCTTTCATACCGACACAAACTAGGAATGTTCTGTTCCATAAGCCTTAAATGAAATGTTACAAGTGTAAAATGATAGTCCTTCTTTTCTACTAACTTGGAATTCATCAAAAAATGACAACTCATTAAGAGGTCACAAAAACAACGGCTCACTGAGGCATATGGAAGCAGGAAATTAAATTGCCATTGTTGAGGGTGAAGTACTAATCTGCTTAGCGGAGAATGTGCGAAAGCGAATTGCGGAAGTAATTGGTTTCGAACAATTTCCCAAGAGGTCGCACCCACAATGCGCCTCATCACAATGCCGAGCAATCAGTGCGCGAATCAATTGATTAAAGCGATACATTGGGTTATAAACTCGACCCGCTTAGTTGCAGAGCACTGGAAAAACGTTTTCTTGAAATTAAACTACATTAACTTTTTATTCTAAGAAGATTAATGAAATTTACAAAAATCTGATTTTCATGTTTACTAAATCTTCGCAAAATACGCGAAAAGCGTCGTGTGTAGTTGTTTACCGAAGATTTTTTTAACTGCGATTGACTACCGAAGTTAAGCGCCTTAAAGAGAGTTCATGCTTCTGAAGGCAACACGACAATAACGACCTCACGGCCACAGGCTCCAAAAAGAGCGACAGTCAATAACTTCAAAGCATTGGTATATATTTCAGTGTCAACCAAACTGACTCGCTTTGTAACCAAAAAACGTCCAAGCTAGTGGAAAAGAACATTGATCAATTTCAAACACAACGAATCACCCAGTCTTACCATTGCCTGGAACCAACAGAAACTGTAGTTCAAGGTTGGTGCGTTGCGAAAGGTAAATCTTCATCTTGGTTGGTGGCATTTTACCAACAGAGTTGCCCTTACTTATCAAAAGATATCAATAACTTACAACCTTAACCACCTTACTGGTGACGTAATGTTCTGCACACACATATGCTTGCGGATATAAACGCCGAGAGTCAAGTAACGAATTGATTAAAATAAACGGTTGTGAAACAGCGATTGCGACTGTATTTTAACTGGTACCAACAATTTCTAACACATACGTTTGCGAACTGATGAACATCGGAGGTCTTCTAGCAAAATGATTAAAAACCTCTTGCCGAACAGTACCTTTGCTAACAGCTGACTCAACATTTGATATTAACACGATACACTACTGATGTAGTAGCTGCCCGGCGCTACTTGACAGGTGACGCATTATGCACTTGACAACAATGACTAAAGCTACTTACAGGTCGTCAATGTGAAACGAGCAAATTTAACACTGAATAAGTGCGTTGTTGAATCGTATTATTCGTAATTTCACAGCGTTGGTTTTTAAAAAGGAACACAAGGCACGGCTTGAAGTGGGTTAATTAAAAACATAGCTGCCAGGGAGCTTGTATGCATGTTATACACTGTAATTGCAACGTTTGAACAATTGCTGCTGTTATGAGCAGTGAACAACTTCTTGTAATCGTGTATTTGCAATGATGACAACGAATGTTGTTGAAACGTTTGCATCACAGAAACACACGCCTCACCACAAAATTTCGACTATAAATGTTTTCTAGTACATCTTAAAAAAAGGAAGGTACCAAAAAAATAATATTTGAAGAGTTTGTGATTCCGATAATTAACTAAACAATACACGCTTTAAGTTTCAGGCTTTAAGACGAAGTTATCAGAAGATACATAAAACGCCACATAAAAAAATAAGGCAATATAATGTAAACTAGTTTAAATGTAACCCATGAACATTGACAAACTCCACTGGCAACCGACTAAGCTCTTAGCCACACTGGCTTTGAGGTGCGAAAACGTAAGTTAAATCACACAGTTTGCTGCCTGGTCCATCACGACTGTTTCCAGCAGAATTTGTCTAGTCATGGACGGATCGAGTGTTACCAACAATGCCATAAATTGCAATTTTAGGCAATTGTAACCAACGGTATAAACTACCAATATCAACTGCCTTTAAACTATGCAGTGGCTACACTTCGAATGCACAATAATAACTCCGCATCACACAACTAACCTTCCATTTCGGCTGCTTCTGCCTCGCTCGTCGCTTCCACCTCCCTCTTGACTTCAGGTTCTTTCTTCGTCGCCTTCACGACCACCGGAGCCTGCTGGGAAAAACAAAAGGCAGCAATCAACGATCTGACCTGTGACGAAGATAGGTCGAAGGCACAATGGAGGGAATAATGGAGATCGAAGCACGCCGAATTGTTACTATGTTTACAATCGGCAACGCCTGATCAGGGATGTGTGATAGTTGATATGTTGCGGTGATATCATAAGTAAGTCCCACGCCAGTTTTAAAGGGCCCAAGTATGCCTGGTATTTAGTACGGAAAGTTTGTTTGTTAATACGTTTGGGGGCGATCGAAATTGTGGAACTTAAATGCAAGTTAAAAAGCCCACATTTGTCATGTTCGGGTATTCTGATTAGTAGTGAATCAAATTTACATGCGATATAGGTCATGGACTTGCATCCTGACCGAAACACGTCCCTGGTAGTACCACAGTACGACAGGCCTGCAAAACGCGCCAAGTATCTCATTTATAGTGGAAAAATGATTTAAACTCAAAGAATAGTTATTTTTGTGCTAAAAACTCATAAAATTACAAATATTTCCACAATTTTCGGCAATATTGTAACAAAACTTACACAGCAGTCTTTAACAAAATCAATTCCGTCAACGCAAATTGATTTATGTTCTATAAATTAATTTTTAAAAGGTCAATTATATTAAGCGAATAGGTTGATATTTATAGGCAAGTAACGTTCGACTGATTGGTTATTGCTCGTCAGTTTCATCGATCAACTTCCATTATTTCAAAAAGTCGTGTTTTCAGTTGTAATGCGCTGTAGCTCAACTGAAAGCGTCACTCGCTGAAATTTAAATCGATCAATCTTCTATTATCGTTCAAAAGATTTATTAGGGCCAAGGTCCCAAAATAAAAAAGTGCGAATTTCTACGCTTTAGCGGAATATAATTCCATGCGTTAGGGTAACAGCATAGGATAAACCGAAGGCCACAAGACAGGTACCTAATAATAGCTTTATAAGGGATTTATTGTTACATTATGTGAATGCAACGCACAGGAAATCCCTATTGACGGAAAAACACAATTAACAATGAAATATTGGGGCTCAGAATAAAACACAAGATAGCGGCGTCATTTTGTGACACAAAAAGTCATAAATTGTAGCTTTACATGAAACAGAATTGACACTAAACTAGAGTAGAACCTAACAATTTTATTTTAGACGTTTCGAAAAAACTTTTGTCATTATCAGTGAAATAATAAACACACTATGTCATCTACTTGACTGATGATAACCATAGTTTTGTCGTAACGTCTGAAATGCACTGATAACATATTACGCTAGTTAGAAATTCCGTGCTTAGGAAAGGCTAGGATTTGTTTTCAATTTAAAAAAAGGTCCAATGCGAACCACCATTTACTTTTTCTCTGATCATCAACACCTCATGTAAATTTTATAGGCTTCATTGTTTCTGTTTTTTCATTGGCACAAAATGCATGAACCAGATAGATTTAGGGCATAGGCACTTTGTTTTTGACACTGAAGAAGTTTACAAAATCGTCTTTTCGTACCTTGGCCTTGGGTTTTGGTGCTGATTGCTGTTGAGTGTTTTCTGCCATTTCAAATCTTTTCTTAAGCGCTCCAAGTTCCACTTCGTAATGTTCTTCTGCTACCTGGTCTTCGGCGCGTACGATCTCGATGGGCTGCGCGTTCTCCACCGCTGGAGGCTCCGCTCTAAATATATTCAATATAGATGTTTTTGAAATTTTGAGGGCCTGGGGGTTGAACGATGGGTCAAATGGGGTCAAAAGTTACAGTGCACAACTTCAGATACCCATGTACCATTCTTGACCAAAAAGAAGGTACAAACTGGCGTTAAACAGAAAAAAGTAACAATTTTTCTAAGCTATGATACGCGAAGATCTTTCAGGTGGTACGCGAGACGATTCCCTTTTTGGTTCACAAAAAAGTGTGTTTAAAGCTTTTGCTCCCACCACACGCTTCACTGGTTCTGTTTATAAATACTTGCATTGCATGTACTTTTGTTACCAATTTTTTCGCATTAGATTATTACAAGTTGGGCTAATTTGAAACAGAGAGGTACGCGATCAGAAAAAGTTTGGAAACTACTGTTCTAGATTTACTTTTCGCCGATGTTTGAAACAAACTTACGCTGGGGTTTTCTTCCTCGGAGTCAGGGTCACTGGCGTCACCAAGTGTTCGTCCTTGCGACCTTCAAACTGCGACTTGAGACTGGACAAGTCGACCGCCACCGCATCAGATTCGGCTCTCGGTTCCGACGAGACAACACTGTTTTGCTGGTGGACGACCTCATCCTCGAACCTGAAAATAAATAATTCCTGTTTATGTTTAACAGTTACCAGAATCACCGGTTTACAGTGAATGAACACGGAGGGCGATTTACCATTACAGCACATGTGTGTGGCTTTTTAGGCTATTTTGTATGGTTAGACGTAAGTAGGGACGGAGAACATAGAATTACGAAAATTCGAAATTCCCAAGCATTCTAATCTAAAAATGAGGTCTCAAGTGTGATTCGAAAATAAAGTTTACTTTCGTGCCAGGCCAAATATACCGCCCTAAGCTAAGAAAGTTTTCTGACATGTTCGGATATTTAAGTTTTAATGAGCTACAAAATCCTACTTTGGTTTGCTTAAGATAAACCAAATTGTCGTGAAAACAGAAAACTGCAATACGTGGGACTATATTGTGCATCCCTAATCATAAGACGCCCGAAACAGAGATAAACGTTCACAGACAGTGATCGGCACTCTTTGAAAGTTTTCTATTTAACCCTTTCACCACATAGCTAACAGAAAAACACTCCATGATCTTGAAGTGATAATTATACTAGGGATAGTCCCTTTGTGTAATCCTTATGAAACCTCATAACCTACAAAGGATAGGTGTTTTTTTCCGTTTCATTAGGACCACGCCTAAGATTAACAGCAACGATCATTTTGATACGACCACACTGTTTAAATAACTGGTTTATCCTTTACTGGAGAAAGTCTAGCAGGTTTTATTGTGTAAGAGCTGGGTAAGCTTGGTATTGATGGAGAAAGTCATTATCACTGAACAGAAAAACCGGGTCTAGTTTTGGCTTTTAAGCAAACTCTCTAAGACAGTTTCATTCCAAATAATGTCGATCATTATTGACACTTAGCGGTGTACTTTATTCGTTACCAGGTTTGCTTCATTGTCGTTGTAAAAATATTGACGTAACCGCTACTAGGGTTATGCTAAACTCAAGATTAATGGAAGAATCTGTTTATGTTTTATGGAATATGTACTCAAAAAAGTACAATATGTACAATCGTGATAAGCCAAAATACGACGGACACGCCTATTCCGAATTTGGAAACGATTCTTTATTTTACCATACCGCAGTTTGCACCCGACTTTTTATGGGTATATAGCCGGCGCACGGGCAAAATAAATCATTAACTTGTACCAGGGGGCGATTGTGGCCTCAAAACTCGAGAAATACGTCATGTAATGCCATATAAGCCTTTTTAACAGCACCTACACAACTGCGAGAACTCTTTGTAGCGATGAAGTAACCTTTCACAAATATAGTCTGAAATGAAAGTGCCACTCAATTACTCAACACCCTTGGTTTAATTGTAGTAGTGCACTTTAAATGGGTTTCCAGGGTCAATTGTGGTCAGGGTGGCTCGAAAAAGTTGTCGACATCAGACTTTAGACTGATGGTGCGTTAGAACGTCATTTGGTGGCGTTTTAGTAAAGCTCTTGTAAGCGTGTAATGGTGACGTACTGACATAATGGCACATGGCGAACACCGAAATTGGGAGACAACATTTAAATGGAAGTTTGGAACAACAAATGATGGTAAATGTGTAACAATAAATTGTGAAAAACGGGACGTTTCACATGGTTTTTAGTTGGTTTGATAAATACTACCACCAATTTGGTTATGTTGCCTGCAGTTCACAAAAAAAATCTACACAATAGGTTGAATACACAAGTTATACTTCTGGTTAGTGGTAAAAGAATAAAAACAACAACCCAAATGCCACCACAAAAATGTCATGCACTTTACCCAAAAACAAAAAAGGCCATGCTTTGGCGGTCACATGGTTGGTTAGTCAAGCAGTGTTGCATCGATCATGCAAGTTGTGCAGCAGTGCATAGTGCCCGTGTATGTGATCCAATACTACCAACAGTCATTGTGTGTGGAATGCATATTAGTGTGGTAGATGCGTAGGGTTTGATGGTCACAATACATGATTCAACAACAAAATGTCATGATATTTTTTTCATGTTAGACATCAATATATAGTCAGAAAGCTATGCTCCTCTGGCTGTTACATATGCATTAGCTTCTACGCCTATCCTGTCTTCCACATTGTATACACTTGACCGTGCCTATTAGGCACTTTTTAACAGCAAGACAAAGTTTAAAAAATCTAGCTTGTGGTGAGCTTTAAACTGACAACCTCAGACCTTTTTAGAGCATGTGAAACTGCTAGAGGAGCTTAACTTTCCAATACAATTACCTGGTAGCAACTTAAATTACATGTAAATATTTCAATCTATGTTAATATTTTTTAAATGTACACTTGGAATAGTGAAGAAGTATACATATGTTTAATACGTATAACTTAAAATAATATGCATGTAATTAACAAGCACCTGGTTTTTTTCACCACCTTTTTTCCTTGCTGCTTTTTGTTAGTGCTAACCTTGCTCCTGTGTGGAACAAGAAGGTTAAATTCAATCAGTCAACACTGCAACATGCACACTGCAAAATTCATGCTGTTAGTTTATGGCTACAGACGATGGGTAAAATTTGTGTGTGAAGATGTTTGTGGGAAGCAGAAATGAATTTAAACATAAAAGACTGATAATTCAAATGATATTGGTTTGACTTGCAAACCCTATGTTTCTGATGTTTGTCTAAATGTTAAATTCATACCTGTTTAACCAAATAGTAAAATATTGGAAATTTAAGGAAAACAGTCGTAGACCCCCAATTCGCATACAAACCCTTCATTAATCAAATCAAAAAAAATATTTAATTCCTTTGAAAGTACAGGTTTTGTATTTTTGAGTGTGTGCCATGTTACAAGAAAAATTTTTACCATTTGCAAAAAGCATAAAATTTTTAGATATAGTGACAAAAAAACAATTTAATTAAAACAGATAACAGCAAAGTGCTTGTTACATACCCTCTTATCATACATCATGCATCAACAAGATCACACAGGGTTAATATCTTGCTACACTCAATTAATAATGCAGCAAAAAGTTGGCAAAACAATTAATATAGTGCCAGACGTCAGAGAGCAATAAATTGCATTCAAGACATGCATAATACATGCAGGCAAGAACATGCGATAAAATATTTAGAGGATAAAATTACAAGAGATCTTTCGTCAAGTTATGTGGAAAAAACATGCATTGCTGCTTTGAGGGACAAATTTTAAAGTAAAATCAATAGCTAAGTAACTAATTTCATTTATTCCTATTTTAAATAAAGCAGAATATATATATAGGCCTTAAAATAACAGTATACAATGGATAGCAATCATGTCCTTGCTTCATTTGCTGATTGTAGTTAAAAATTTGAATGAAAAATGAACCAAGTAGTTAGTACACTCACCTGGAGACATGCTCTTGTATCGCTGCTTTTGACATTGAGTTACGCTGGGGTGACTTTGGCTGTATTACCGAATTCTGAAAAATTAGTACAATTTTACATCAATTCATCTAAAGATAGAAACCCAAGGCCTGACTGCTTAACAACTAACAAATATAAATTATAGTTAGCCTTAACACTGCTATTAAAAATTCATTTTTATTATTTTAGACTATTTTGAACCTAATTAAAGGTAAATGCACAACAATGAAAGCGGGTATTACACAAATAATAACCCGCAAACAAGTAAAGAACAACAGAAAAGCAATATATTTTGGGTTTTACAAAGTACAAACAGAATAAAATCCCAAAATGTTTTGGGTTCATTGCAACAATAAGAGATCACAACACAAGAAAATAAAAACAAACAAAATGCTTTTGGGAAAAAATAAATTAACAAATGTAAAATAAAGGAGGTTGGCATGGCAAACCGAGCAACAACACATACCATTTTTCTCATAGAGTCATAAATACATGCAAAACAAAAAATATGACAGAACAAAGACCTTGTGTTCCATAGCTTACCACAAACAGGTAGTGGGTACAAACGTGGGGCTCTTCAAATTTTACAAACAATCTCCGAAATCGGTTACTTCTGAACCTGCGACTAGGCCAACTCATCACTCTAGGCTTTGTTTTAATCCAAGGAAAGCAGGAAAACAAATAAACAAATCACCTAAAAGCACGTAGACTGCTGGTCTGTACCAGTGGTTTTTGGGCTTTTTATAATTTACACCCTGACCAAATTTAATTCAACATATCACCCCCAAAAACACTTAATGGCGACTCATTTTTTAAATAACAAAACCATGATTGTAACTGAACCTCAAGAAACCGATGCAAACAATTTCAGCCAAAAATTACGCAGTTGTAGAATCATGTAACAAAATTTTTTATTGCTAACCCATCCTGTATTTTGTTTTAACCAAATTTACCACCAAGGATGGATAAATGCCAGGTTAAAAAACGCTGGTCCAGACATACACAGAATAAAAACTATTGAGACATTACATGGCTGGCAGATCATCTCAAATCTAATTCACCATTGCTGTAACTGGCTATTATGGCCAATGCATCACAGTCAGCAAACACGAATGATTTCCTTCACTTCCACGAATATTCCCAGTAAATAGAAGCGTCAGAGAGTGAAGTGCGAGAATATATTACATGTGTTGTTGCATTAAAGTGCATAGGTATCAATTTAACAGCAGTAAGCACCACAATTAAGAATATTCTTAAACACTGATTAAAAACCTTAAAATATCCGAAAAAGTTTGTCCGGAATAATAACATGACAGACACACATATGTACTAGGGCATCTGATTGACAAACAGCAGTCAATGCGGATAGCTCATTAATTTTAAAAGAAACAAACCAGCTGGGCAGAAATAACTTTTTATAGTGTTACCTTTGAAGCAGATTCAAATTGTGCTTTTAATTTCCCCAACTCCACTTCATATGTTTCCTCCTGTTGCTCTTCTCTATTCACCGGTACCGGAACTGCAATTACCACCATTATGAGATAATTAGGGTGCACTTTTGTATTTACACACTCCAAGAGCAAAGTTTTTTTTAGACCACAAAAGATTACTTCACTATACTATTAAATCTTCTCATCCAAAGGACAAGCAAAAAAGGACAAAACTTTATATTTCACATATTCCTCATGGTCTGTGGGTGTTGTTATGATATGTATTGCTTTGCAGCACTTGTGTATATTCCCCAACAATTACCTGCATTGCCATCTGTAGATGTCATGCTATGTCTTTTGGACTCTTTTGCTTTTGCAGCTGGAGGTTTCTGCACTGGTAAGGGAACTGGTGCAGCAGCAGCTTTGCTCTCGAACTGCGACTTCATAGATGTGATGTCAGGGAGTTCATAGTCTTCCACCACCTAGTGGAGAAACCAGTAATATACTTTTGAGTGTGAAGTGGGAATTTTAATGGATTTATAGTTTAGCTAAACTAATGAACTGTAGCTTATTGAATTGAAACAAGCAAATTGTTAATCGACTTTGTTTCTTCGTTCTTTTAAACAACTGCCAAACCCAAAATCAAGTAGCGATTTATCACACAAACTTGCAACATATTAAACAGCAACATATCAAAAATAAAACTTTGGATATGTTATAGAATTCCTGAATTCAATATTAAGTAGGCCTCTAACACAACATATGACCAGTAACTACAGTACCAGACGTTATATACTTGTACACAGTATCAATCAATATGCATGTGTCAAATTCTCAATACTCAGTTGCATGTAGCACCACCCTAGGGAGTTGTGTCAAAGGACCGGGACATTACATCACTTCTGTTTAAACAGGGCTTGATCATTGATCAATCAGGCTCTGCGAAACTTTTACCAATGGCCTTTGTCAACAGTAATGCAAACTGCTGGCACCAAATGGAATGGGTAAAGAGAAGAACTTTCTAGTGAAATGAATGTTGGACTCTATTTGTGCAATTTTGCAGACTCTGGAGGCTAAATGGTCAACATTGATGGTTTGAAAGAAGAAATAAAGTTGCAAGCCTCCAGACACAATTATATACATTTCAACATACAAAGTATTATTCTACACAAGAAAAGTATTAGTTTGCATGGGGTCAATGTAAGGTTGTAACTTGTGAGCCTAATTTTCAAGATGTTTGTGAACATGCAAACAGAAAACAAACACACATACCAAAAATTTACAACACACAAAAAACATAACTTTTTTTGGCAAAAGTGCTCTTATCAACATGAACTACCATAAATGCCCAAGTTTCATGTTTAAACTGTACCAACTATTTGTCATAATATCTCCATTTCAGTATCTTCAACAAAACAACACAGTTTCACCAAAAAAAACGCAGTGCATTACATACGATACACTGGGAAACATTCCCCAGCAGTTCATCTTAAACGCAACAACACGTGTTACCGCAAACTGCCTTATAAGGCCATACGCGTCCCATGTTACACGGTGCTTGGGCCAGAAAATAGATACCTTTAAAATCAGCCCTGTGTTGTCAAAAGTAAATAATGCGTTGCCTACGCGAGCGCCTTCATATGATTGCTAGGTATGATCGCAACACCAGTCAAAACATATCGAGGTATTACTACACAGCTGATAACGTCAACAAACAGCGTTCGTATTTGTGCAGCGATAAAGGGCTTCTTCTAAATAAAATACGTGGTCATTTGGTGAATCAATTGACTGTTTTGATAAATAGAGATCGAAAAATGCACTTTCCATCATGTTTCAGCTGTTTCAGTTTGTTGGTGTTACAAGATTAATGTTAAAGTTAAGTACCCAATTTAAGGTTTCCAATAGTCTCAGTGGAAACACGCGTGGCGAAACTTGTGTGTATCATTTCTGAAGATGCATTTTTGACTAAGCTAATTTCCAAGTTATTTCGCATTGATAGAATAGGGAAAATCGCCAAATAGATTTAAAAGTTATCAATACTAGAATCGGCAACAACAGACATCTAAACATTAGACCTAATTCAACATAATATACACACCAAGCATACAAGAGCCAACAAAGTGAACGCAAGTTTTTAAACAGCCGTTTATTACCATCCGTAGCTACAGAGTCAACAACCAATCAGAGCGACAAGTACATTAACCTGGTATCGGGACAAGAGCGGTTGGCGACTCTTACTGCTGAAAAAACGTGTCTCCGGCCGATAAGAGTGTTGAGACTTAGTAAGTGACAGAAGCTCTTGCGTTATTTCGTCTAATCTCCATTTTGCCCCCAGGCACCGCAATTTAGAAACATACTTAGCAAAATTGTTGTGCGAAAAATGCCACAAAATGTTGAAGGGTGGCGTAGCGGCATTGCCGCCGCCGACGTACAGGTTTGCTTGGAAACGCGCGTGCTTCTTTTTGCTGTAACGGCTTAGGAGTTAAGATGGTTGTTGGTTGGGTTTAGGAGTAAACATCCACAAACAATTCACGCTGAAATGTAAATTGTGAACTACTTTTCATTTTGCAGGCCAAATGTACACAAAATGTTGGAAAATCTCCTTGACCAGTACTAAGCATTAGCGAATTTTGCCAATTAATCGCAAAATAACACCATATAACAAGTATTGCGATTAAAACAGTGTTACCACATATCCATCCCCCACAGAGTCACAAAGCAAACATAACACCAAGTGGACTTGGCCCAGTTGACAAACATACGCATAGCTCTTGACCTACGTCACAGCAACCATATTCGGTCAAAGGCAAACGTTAATATTTTCCGCTTCACGAGATAGCAGCCATTGACCGAGATTCCGATACGCTGGGCGTAAATCAAGGTGTTAAGTCATGATGCGGGAATCAGATAGCGAATTCCATGGTGACACACCCTCGTTTAATGTAAAGACTAGCGTACGCAAATATTTGCCTTGCCGCATACCCGTAGATAACACAAAAGTACTTTGCACTGTGATTTACATCCAGGCGTGCAACGTACAAGTGAGCGAGCAACATATTAACCGGGGTATTGGGTGCAACAAGAATATAAAACACAGTTTTTAACATGTTAAAGCACATTTTAGTGTTGTGAAGTTTAAGAACGGGGGGAAAAGAAATAAACAATAAAATACGCCTTTTGTCATGATGAAAATTTCAGTAACTTAAATTTGCAAAGTTCAAGAAAATAAGAGTTTCATAAATACGCCCCTTTATCTGGTAATGACTAATGTTTATAGGGCCAAACAAATATTTCTATTTAGCCAGTTGCCTATTAAAGTCTATTATGTTTGAAACTGTTCTTACCGCAGATTTTCGAAAGCTGATCAAAAATAAACAAACAAGCACTCGACGTTTGTACTTAATAATCACATTGAATAATTGGCAATTAAACGTTTCGAAATTAGAAAGTCATTTTGGAACTGAAACTCAATTGTTCCAGCCGATCTTTACCGGCAATCCATATCCAACCAATTTTCTCACGAAGAACGTTTTGCGTTTGGGCAATCAATACACACTCTTGCGGGTTAATAAGAATGTCACGAAGCTGCGCTTTGCGAGTTGTTTTTGGCGTTTAATTACATAATCTAGGTCTTGAATCGATATAGAACTGCAGTTATCGACGGCGGATATAGATCTTATGCTGCGCGAGAGGTCAAATACACTTGCTGTAGTAGTGCAAATGATCGGCTTTGTTCATATTCGATAGAATGATTTTTTAGAGTGCGTATGGAAAGTAATCGTGCAGCTCTTAATCGCTTTCAACTCAAACAAAAATAACAGGTCGAAATTCGTAGGGTACATTTAGCTTTTAACTAATTGGGTTTAAACAGTTGCTTTGACATGTTGCCCTGATGTTGGACAAAAACGAACATCCATAACACTACGTTAGCCTAAAGCAGACCAATTGTCAAGATTTAAAACGCGTTTGTAAAAAGTTGCTCATATGCCATGGACAAGTTTGTGCGATAGAGTGTGTGGCATTTGTAAAGCGAACGTTAGAATGTCAACGCCGCATGCGCGCAGCTTTCGACAAGCGCATCAAACATTTACCGGGTCTCATACGCGCTGTCGCCCTTTTAAAGCTTGACTCGGTAATACAGGGTTTGGATATTGCTGCGGATTAAAGTTTAATCTCCATTAAAGCCCTCTATAATATACTCGACAGTGCAGCAGGCACATTTGGCACATAATAATGCAGGACACCTTTAAACCTTGTGAACACTACACTAAGGCAATCAGGAACCGAAAAACTAAAGTCAACCGATGACATTCCACTGATGTGATTAATGCCAACTTTTCAGCACTTCAAAAATCACCGATGCCAGATGAATGGTTGTATGGGCAGGACTGTACCAACATATTGATAAAAGTTGTTCCACATGGGTGCACTGGGTTTCAAGAGTGCCCAGTGCATGCAGCACAGTAGATATGTAATATTAAGCTGGGCTAAGTAAACCACATAGCAAATGGTTTACAAATAGCTTCAGACCGAATAGTTTTGTGTAGCAAAAATGCACACACTAATAAATGGATTAAATGCACTGAGAGCATCCACAGGGATTTGAAGGCAATTAAAAAAAGAATGTGTTTGGAACATATACATAAACAACAGCGATTTCAATGGCGTTTTAAAAAGCTGCCTTATCACAAGCATCACAACTATTTACTTGAACACAACCATCAAGCATTTATTTAAAATTGAAATGTCAACAGACATTACAGCAAAGTTCAAACCTGACCTGTTCATCTGCTCGAACTATTTCTGTGGGGGTGCTTTCCGATTGACTTGGAAAACGATTTCTATTTGCAGCTGATGTTGGCGTTCCAGGTGATTTTGGAAACAGGAAATTAGTAGGACCAAGGTCAGCCTTGGAGTTCCACAATTGGCGTGTTCTGAAAGAAACAACATTGTTGGTACAGTGATAATACTGACATCAAATTCTATTAGCTGACACAAGAGTGTTCTGTAATGGTAAAACATTAAATTAACTTTAGACCTACTTGCTTAAGTTGTTCAGAATACTGTCTTCTTCATCTGGCAAAGAGTCTGTGGTAGACATTATTCCAAATGACAGCAACAGCAAAAGTGGCAGAAAAGATTTAAGTGCTTTCAGCAAAGAGTCTAAAATCCAACTCTAAATTGATCTGCCCTACCGACTGCAGACTTCCCTAAAAAGCACAACCCTACCTTGAAAACAAAATGCATGAAATATAATAACCATTTGGTACGAATCAAATGCACCAAATTAATCAAATTTGCTTTTTAACAGACTGCATTGAAATTATTTACTGAATTATATTATTTACAAAATATAATTATACATTCATACATGCTATTTCAAAACAGCTGCACCACAATAAAACTGTCAAATAGCAAAATAGAGAAACATTCAAAACAGCCTTGACCTCAACGAAGCTGAATGAAACAACTTAGTTGGAATTGGTTTAAGTCACCCACTAAATGCATCATACGCTTTACTTCATTTTGCAATTTTTCGTTGAATCATGACAGTGGCTTTTTTTATTCCATCAAGCCAAAAAACAAATTAAAAGGGGGTCACAGACTCAAAGCAAAAAGCAGCTTTCTAACACAATGCGCGACTTCGCAAAGCAAAAGCTAAAAAGTACTTTTGAAACCGACGCCGTATCCTAAATTATCGGTTCCGCTACACCTGATATGACGGCATTGCTTGTAAGAATTTTCACAGACGAACGCGATTCAGACTGGCACGCGAACTGTTTTGCTTTTCACCGCGACGGCAAGCGTAATCAGTCGAGCGTAACGACATCGAACGCATGTGACGCCGCGAATTTTTTTCAACTCTTTTACCGCTACCAGGTAAAAAGAAAACCGTTAATTCCTGAATGACCGTGTGACTTTATTCACTAGTATAATGACACAAACTAAGACGACAAATCTTTAACAGTTTGTTTCAAATAAATGTTTCGAAGCGCTTAGGCTTTTTCTAACTTGTTGTTTGTTGATGATGGTTTGTTACCGAAAAACAAAATCTACGTAAATCTAAACTTGCTTTTTATTCTACTTTCTAGTTTATTCTACTTTGACAATGCCCAAGCGAACCAGTCCGGTTTTTTTAAAAGTAGCCTAGCCATCATTCACAAAGCCCTCCTTTTTAGTTTCAATACCCTGATCAAACCGTGAAAAGTTGTGAAAGTAGAAGTACATTGGTTTATTATGGATTGCGAAAAACAAAAATTATACAGCAGTTGTACTAGTTTTCATGGAAGACGTCAAATTTGGTGATTGAAGACGGCTGTCGCAAAGGCTTCTTTTTTTTGCGCACCAGGGCGCCATCCGCTGGCGCCAATCCGCAAAAGAACCAACCACGCAAAGAACGTTGCACAGCAAATTTCCATCGTAGAGAAAATTTGTTACAATGAATGGTGTGGTTAATGGTAGAACGACAGCTACTATGAAGGTCACTGCATCACATGTCACACATAGTCCAGTGGTGTAAATTGATCTTTTTACTAACGCTGTCAGTATCTTGTCAGTGACCCTGCAAATTGAGAAGTGAGGTAAATAAATGATTTCAACAACACAAAACCCTTGGGTTGTAGCCTTTATGAAAACTTGAAACAGGTCGGAAAAATTAGTTGACGGCGAATTTTTAACCGAAATTAACTTTAACGCAAAGATAAAAACTTGCACAGTTTACCACTAGTGTATTATTACCAGGCAAATGTTCAAAAAGCATCAATATCGAAAAAATATGCCTAGCCTTATTATAGTGTGCTTGTGGTTTATGGAACAATTAATCTCTTCGGCTGTATCTTGGTTAGTAGCGTAGAGAACGCCTGATTGGGGACAACTTTTGGGAGCAAGAATAAGTGATGATTTTTTGTCAATAAAATTTAATAAAGTAGATTAGTAGGATTGCTTGGTACGCCAATGGTCTTAGTTCTAATAAAATACGTTTAAGATGTTTCAAGGCCAACTTACATTGGGGCCGCCCTTTGGAAGATGGTGTGTCGTTTTAGTGGATACACAAACAGCCCAAGTAGCGTCAACTGCATGGCCAAAGCGCCTGTAAATAAGACAACTAGGGGCGTACGAGTGTTGGACGTCTCCATACACCCATGGTCGCTAGTTTCAAATTCCCACAAAGCAGCAGTTAAACATATGCCTGAAAAACACAAAAAAATAAATTGAGCGTTTTGCAGTCTCCTCTGCAAGAGACTAACACCGCCTAATAAAGGGATACACGGTAAAATGCATAAGAGTTTATTTTTGTTTTGTGGTGTCACTGAAGATTGCATATTACTTTCAATCTACAGGCCTTCACTGAAAACAGCACAAGGGCCCTAACAAAAAAACAATATGTTTCGCAGGCTTCATGCTAGCGTACGGGTAAAGTTTAGGTAATTTTACCATCCAAATGTCAAATAAAAACAGACAATTTCTAATAATTACCACAGAAATAAAGAAAAGTGATCACGTCGAACTGCACTTTTTTAATAGTCTTAGTAATAAACTACTTCGAACGCATGCTCGCATATGGCAATGTACAACATTTTTTAACACGTTTTGGGATCACATTTAGGCTTTTGTGGGCACATGGGCTGTATGTTGTGTAATTCTGATCTACAACAAGCATCGTGAAGCTTAACCAAACTACAACTTTTACTACAAACTTTGGACGTACCTGCGACCATCATGACAAGAAACACAGGCAGGATCGCTGCACTTACAATACGCAGAAATTTGCTGTGCATTTGCGAAAGTGTTGGACTGTTGTAGCATGCCCTTTGTCTCTTCCATAGGAAGCTATACAGACAGGCGATTCCAGCAGCGTAGAACAAAAATGAAAAGCACTGCAATTACAAAAGACAAACAATATTCAGAATTGCAAGCATGAACTATTGCATGAGATATAAACTATTGCATAAAAATCAATAGGAAATATGTTTAAGAATATGATTTAGTTCGCGTTTACCTGCATAACTTTGCATGCGATGTTGCTGGTGTACATGGTATAAAACACTGTATGTTCGCTGGAGCAGTTCAAAAATGCAAGCACAGCTGCAGCCAAGCTAAGATTGTCCAACATCGGAGTTGAATTTTCTAAAAAAATTAGTCACATTTTGCAAAATTAACGTTAATGAAAAATAGATGTATTTTGCACATAAAAATATGTAGTCAAGTCTGACCTTAAAACTGTATCTGTGCTCTATTTTGGTATCAGTATGCGTGTGGTCCTATATAGGGTTGCCAACCGTCCTTAATTATTTCAAAGGACAATCCTTTATTTAGCTCTATTTGTTCTTGTCCTTTATTGAGATTTGAAATACCACTATTTGTCCTTTGTTTTAAAATCGTTTTGACTTGTTAAATTTTTAAACTGCGACTTGAAGGACCAAGACAAATTTAACATATAATGCAACAAGGTAGTGATGAGGCCCTTTACAAAATCGAGCCGAAATTTGTTATGAAAGAAATCAATGCGAGAAAACTTGTAACGGTAGTGCCATTATTTTATGTCATCATCAGATCGAAATATTAGTTGAAAGTGTGTTTTCGAGACGTGATAAAATATCACTCGAGTTTTTATGTCCTTTATTGAAGCGTAACAAAGTTGGCAACCCTAGTCCTATATGTCGTGTTGTGATAACACACAACATTTTGCATACCTTTTCGCTTCGTCGACTTTCTCATCTGTGATTTATTGCGTTTCATCGATTCCAGTTTCTTTTTACGCTTTGCCGCCCTGATGCGGTGGACAATCAAAGCTATCACGACGTACAATGAAAAAACAGATAAAATAAGTCCAATAACAATCAACCCAACACGCATTGAAGAATTCTGGTGTATCTCATCAGGAGATTGGACAGTAAAATTTACTGGAGTTGGTGTTGCGCTTGAAGACATGTTCGCTTGGGTGACTTTTCGGTTGGTTGATTGATTGATGGTTTGTTTACAGTATTACATGTTATGCCGGCAGCAAGCTCAGTAAACCTTAGCCTGTACAAAAACAAAGCCTTCGTAGCGTTACTTCATCATAATACGCTCTGTGCATTGTACTATTTCGTCCTTATCTTTGTCGTTTGACTTAACTTAACAGAAATTCTTTAAACTTAACACCGACAGCAAGTCAATTCAATAAAATACATGCTCAGGTTAGTACGTTATATACCTACCGACATTGCAAATAAAACTACACGATTACACACCTACATAGCGCTCCCACAAAGTTAGCAACTATTGGTGGGTCTGCCTTGTTCATGTTCAGTACCAGTGCGGTTTAACAAGATAGCAGCAACATATTCGTCACGTCCTAACCAAAAGATATAAGGCCTTCCTTTGTACTCTTCGTGTACAGCAGTACCGGACGGACTAATGTAGAGTTCTTTAATCTGGAAGTAGTCATCAACACTACCGCGTTTGCTACTACTAGATGCCGTAAAAACCGCTTTATCTCATTTTTACTCCCATTATCTGTTGGCATTTCTCCACTCAAGTACTGCACGTTGTTTGTTTGGCAAAACCTCCGAAGTAAGTCTGTCTTCAGGACGGTTCAAAAATTCCCATGTGTTTATGTACAAGTTTTACCTTTCGTGAACCAAAACATACAACCTTGACTGGAAGAACTTTGGTACTGCTCAGCAACTAGACAAAAGTCCAGGCCTCTTCTGCTAAGGTGGTGTAACGGAATATATTTACTGAACAAACTAATCATTAACCAGAAAGGCTAAATATCGTAAGTCTTGAGGTTTGCTACCTGAAGGCTGTCACCTAAATCGGCAAAGAAAGCAAAATTACACCAAGACAAGTCAAATGAAAACAATACAACTGTTTCGGTAAGTTTAAAAGCGAAAACCATATTTTTTTCGGTTTAATACCTCGACGTTATAAAATATTAATATTGTAAACAACAATTGCGACACTATCATAAGACCCTCTTATTTACACTGCTACAAGCGCAATCAACAACCACTTTCTCACGTCACATTACATGACGTCATAACGCACCTGCCACCTTCGAAGAAGTGCGATTCTCCTCACTGGCTCCTAACAGAATGTCCCCTGAGATTTCAGTACCAGCCGTAGGCGTTATATGTGTAGAAGCAAAATACTGTCACTGGACAAGGTTTCATGTTCCGTCTTTTAGACGACGTTTACTTAGTGACTAAACGTGGTTCTTGTATAAAATTAAGTTAATAAATAGCTCAATGACCTGCCAGACCCGGAGATTGCGAAGCCGGAATAATTTGTTTGTTTTAAATTGTGTGCGTGAGCGGGTATGGGAAGATTTGTTGGACATGTGACAGAACTACTGTTTTCCTTTGTTTGCAAGTCCAAATTTGGCTGTTGGCTTTCACCATCAAGTAGGTTAAGTTTTGAGTACTTGGCAGCGAACTTCGTACATCAGGCTCTGTCAGTCTTGTTTATGGTTAATGGCAAGCACTTTTATACGTTGCACATGTGAAAATTGGAATAAAATTTTTGTGTTGTTAACTTCCATCCTAAAATCAGAGATCTTGCGTTTAAAAATGTGATGGTTCAAACTTTCCGTTTGTATGTAGGTAAGACAGTTGTAACTTTATCGCATTGAATATAAAATTATTACCCATGTCATGTAATTTGTGCCACAAACGTAAACACTCAGGTGACATACCACGAGCAATTTACGAAGTAGCATAGTCGTTAACTTCCAATCAAGTAACTAAAATTACCAGATAAAACCAGACCTGTCGTTTCCGCAGTGAAGCTGTACAGGTCGAGACGGCGAGTTTCAGATAAAAGTGAGAGAAAGAAAGAGAAAAGAGTTTGTCACGGTTGATTGCTCTGACGCGACAGAGCGCAATGTGATGCGTGACAAATAGTATTCAATGACTTCTGCTGCTGTCAATGGTTCAGTATTTACGTACATTCCAGGAGATTTTGACCCTATGCAGTTTCAAGTAGGCACCCCCCTTGGACAGGATGTTCGGTGTTTTGTAAATAGACAGTGTGAAAACGTGGTTGTGGATGTAGAATGATTTTCTCGAGCCCAAAGTGTAAAAAGTTCAAGCCCGTCTTTTGTTGACTTTGTTGGAAAAT
>QXVZ01001225.1:0-28322 GCA_008931825.1 Phallusia fumigata
CAATTTGAACGTGTTGGGGTTTGAGTGGTCAGACGGATAGCATTTGCAAACATGCGGACAGCTAAAATTGGTCGATGAAACGACATTGAAATACCCACTAACTAGCGTTGTGACGAGCAACAAGATCAACAAGTAAATTCGCAGAGCCTTTGTGCCGGCAGCGGAGAAAGTTTTTACGCTTGGCTGCATTCCGATATTTCACCAGACTAAGCTGATACAACAAAACGGGTCAAACACACTGAACAACAATACCTCAATGCTAACAAAATGTAAGGCTTGCGAAGCGTGTGGTGTATCAGATGGAACCGCTAGGGGTATCGTAGTGCACAGGAGTAATATCATGTGGCTCTCTCGGGTCTTTGGTTACGTGTTTTTCAAACCTTATCACTTACTTTGTTCTGGTAACCTGCCTACTGCCTATTAAGAGTTTCACTCAATCGAACTAAATGATATCCAAAATTTGAAGAAAATAAGCATGGTAAGTGGTTCCCACAGATTTTTAATGACCTCTGGTCGGGTGCAGCAACCCCGTTAAAAACTGAACCGTTCTCGCATAAAGTATTTGCACAATGGAGAGTTATTCTGGTGTATGTGCGGTGCAGGCGATTCGGCCTGGGCCTTGCTTTTCCAACACAAACGGAACAAACTGTCGTGTTTGTATTCTACCTGGCTAACTTATGTTATTAAGTGCCAATCGCGTCGTTTTATGTTTCTAAAAATGCTAGTAGCCTACCTAGCTGTAGATTTTTTTTCTAACAACTCTGAGATGGCCAAAGCTAAAAACTGCCTACAGCTAGTTGTCCTCAACTTCGACAACAGGACACGACATGCTTACAAAACCACGAGGAGTCTTGTTTTGCGTCCCCTGGGAAGCGCAACCTACCATCGCTACTTCTCTTGTGCAGCCTTCAAGCAACAGCCGCCATGGGCTTGACGCCGACCTTTCAAACTGAACGAAAAAGGGAAACGTCACAAAGGCACGACAAGCAAGCCAGTGGTGAGCTTTAACAGACTTAAAACCGTAACTATAGTCTTAGCGCACGGGCGTCGTACGTTTCTTGTTTATGCATTTATTACTTCCACATTTAGCTAAGTTTTACGCTCGAGCATTTATCGAAACACAAAGTTATTGCAGATACCCATTTCACAGTCCATGGCGTGGTTTTGGGGTGATAACTGCCTGCAACATGCGTGTCAAAACTTTTATTTTATTTCTATGACATGCCAAAACCTGACGAAAAACTGCGCATTTATAGGTTTATCAATGTAATCTTGAAAGGTTATGTTTAAAACAAAAAAATTAAGACCAATATTTTTCTTAATGTATTACTTGGGTTTTCCAATATTTAATTAGACTAACAGTAGTTGCTTTTCGGCTAGTTTTAATCGATATGAAATGCACGACTGGTATCACGGTTGCTAACTGGCATTGACAGTCATAAGCCGTAACAGCTCGGGATGTATGAGTCCAATTTGGGGGAAAAGCCGATTAGGATTTTTGCCCCGCTGCCCTGCGTAAAGTATTTACAACGCGTCTTGGTTGACTGTTAATTTTCCGCCCGTAGGGAGTAATTAATATTTCATTGCTGGGCAGACTTTTTTGATGACTTGCCGCTGCAAAACCATAAGCTGTAACTGTATTCTTATTGTATAAATGTTGTATTGGCAATTAAGCAGTTTTAGGTTTTGTCAAAAACNAAAGCCGATTAGGATTTTTGCCCCGCTGCCCTGCGTAAAGTATTTACAACGCGTCTTGGTTGACTGTTAATTTTCCGCCCGTAGGGAGTAATTAATATTTCATTGCTGGGCAGACTTTTTTGGTGACTTGCCGCTGCAAAACCATAAGCTGTAACTGTATTCTTATTGTATAAATGTTGTATTGGCAATTAAGCAGTTTTAGGTTTTGTCAAAAACATGGGTTTGAGAGGTTTTTGCGAACATGTTGTTTAAGCGATAAACTGTAAAATTTGACGGATATCAAGCAGTCACCTGCTTTAAATGCATTTCTGCCTAGTTTTTTTACTAATGTACGTTTTACTAATGTGTATTTTTTTTATTGGAAAATACTTCTCATTACTTTCAAAATGTCTTCTTTTGCTGTCGGAAGAAAACAGTAAACATTTCATTTGTGAAAATTAGTACAACATAAGCCCGAAACGTCCTTTCTTTCGCATTGGATGTTTTTAGTTCTTAAGTTTACGCTTAAATGTCAGCATTCTGCAACATGTTGCCATACAGCAACAAAAACACAACACATATTTTTCTGTTGCAATATTCACTTAGCCTAATTATTCTTGACAGTTTGCATTCTGAACAGCCTTGTACAATATTTTAAAACTCATAATAAACTTAGAACATTACATTATTCAGGCCGCGGTTTGTGGGCATGAGCCCTTCGTTAAGTGAGTGTTGATATTTTAAAATATTTATACAGTGCGCAAGAGCGAAGGCTCACAAACGAAATTCACGCGTACCTACTCATATTTATTGATTTTAAATAAGGGTCACAGAGGTGCTTTTAATTTCAACGGGGCATTTGTCAAAATAAAAGGCACTTGATCGATTGGTTTGTTGCGCTTCTTGGCGCGAATTTCCTCTTGCCAAGAAATCTATATTTCTGACAGTAATGAAGGCATCAGTGTACTTCTAATGAGTCACTTTCTCAAAAATTGTCAAGCTCAGTCTTTTGAATGTCAAGCTCATTTTTCTTTCACACGGAGCCAGCATCAAGCGAACACAGAATTTGCAATTTATTGCGTTACGATGGTTGTTTTCTTATATGGTACAGAAAAGTTTATTAAAAACATACCAGAGATCTTGTATATAGTGAGTTTTTTTTTAATGTTAACGTTTTAACGATCACTGACGTCGTTCGCTATGCTCAGGCATTTATGTTTTTTTTCAAGCTACTTTTCTACGTCCATGTCTCGCGTTCCGCAGAAAATATTGATAAAAATTAGCAACAGTCGTGCTGAATTCAATGCCACCTGCCTGGATATTAATTAAAATACCACGAATAGCAAAAAAATCCTTGCTCAAGGTCATGTCGAAATCCACGAGCAGAAACCAGCTTTTGCCTGGACGTTAGAGCAGTAGCTTTGATAATAATACCAATGACAAAAATCAACAAAAAATAAAATTTTAGCAAGATTTTTCCGTTTGTTTAAATACTAAACACGATAACCTAAAACAATGACAATTCGTCTAAAACTGTACCAAAGTTTTCTTTTTCGTGTTGGTATTTTGGCATCTTTTAATTTCCATAAATGAGGCTATAGAATCTACAACCTGAGTGGTATTTTATAAATTACGGTCATGACGGCGGATTGCAAATGACGTAGTGAGAAAATGATTTGAACAAAAGGGAAAAAATCGCAACAAAAGTAATAGAAAAGTGTCAAGTCTGGCCCAAGTCTAACCAAATGTCCACATGATTTTAAAAGTATGCAAAAAATCTAATATTTCCAACTGCTGCGTGAAATCTATTGTTTTGTCAGGTTTTAATAAAACACNAGTCTGGCCCAAGTCTAACCAAATGTCCACGTGATTTTAAAAATATGCAAAAAATCTGATTTTTATCAACTGCTGTGTGAAATCTATTGTTTTATCAGGTTTTAATAAAACACAACAACTGCGTAGATTTTGTAGTCAAGCAACTTAACATGGAAATCCAGTAAAACAAAAGTAAAAGCGCACAACAAGCAAAATGTTTGAGACAATGGACTTTATTAGGAAAGAAAGACACCTGGTAAGCACTTATGCTACGATGAAGAGAATGCCACAACTAGGAACAGAGGATATTGAGAATAAATTTATTCATGATCGGTTTTTACTGTCATATTTCCGTTTGTTTTACTTATTTACATGACAGCCTGTCCAAAGTAATTTGATTGTTGTGTTAAAACAAACAAAGTAAATCAACAGATCGACGGTAGTAACACTGTGGTGTATAGGAAAACAAAAATCAGAGTTCTTGATACTAGGAAGTATTGTTGGCAACCTTCGAGGCTTTAATAAACAAATCTTTTTTCCACTGAGGTACTTCCCCTCGTGGTGGATCACCTTTGTTTGAGGTTCCTTCCGGAACAGAAGGTAAAGTCGATTGTTTTGGGCCCCCCACTGCACGTTCTGCAATGGATTTTTAGAAAGGCTCAAATTAAAAAAATTAAGATATTGTTTTCTTAAAAAATATTTTTTAATTTCGTAAATGAATGTTTTTGAAACGTCTAAGCCAGTGGTTGTCAACTTTTTCTTTTATAGTGAATGACAACAGCGATTGTCGAAACGTTTGCGTTAAAAAGTATTCACTGTATACACGTTCTCTTGCTGTTATGTCTTGTGTTTCAAACGTTATAGTTAGGTTATACAACAAATTTAGTTGTACAAAAATATTTTTTCGTGTGTCAGTTGGTAATCTGATCGCTAAAGCATCCAAACACAAGATTACAATTTTGTGCAAATTTATTTATTACCCTTTGTGTTGGTTTCACTTTTTGGGGCTTTTGGAGAAACAGACATGGGTTGAGATTTCCATGTACTTGGGTTATTAACGATAAACGCTGTTGATTGTTGTTTATCCACACTTGTAGACCAACGATACCGCTCTTTACTGTCATCTAGCGGCTGCAAAAAATTACAAAAACAACGTTAAATGTACAATTTGCTTTATTACTGGCCAACACCAACATGTCCGAAAATGCAATGCCCTTTAGTAACGGTTAAACGAAAGGCCATAAAATCGTATTTGTTTGACTTTTTAGTCCGATGTTTAAACTCAAAACATACCTGCATAAAACTGAACTGTTTACCTAAGCATCGTTAACCTTTGATTTTCTATATTTACGCGGTTGTGTTTAGTTTGCAAACAATTGCATCATATGTAAATGGTTACATTCCAACCTAATGATTCAACTATTGTATACTATTGCGAGCTGTAACAGGCATCGGTCTCTTCAAAGTCTTCCCTAACCAATCCTAAAACTAGGCCATGGGGGGAAAATTACAAATTTGCATGTATTGTGCTGGTAACTGTACTGTCAGCCATTCTGTATTTTTGTTGAGATAATTTTGTAACTGTTCAACACATATGAGGCAGAGATTACAGTAGTACGCTGTTAAAAGCACACAGAATAAACACTAGATCTGTTTGGCGCTAAATACCTTATTAAACCATATTAAGGCTTCTGATTTGGGCGTTAACTGTTCTCTTAAATGTCTGTAGCCTTTGTTTGGTTTCTTAAGATATCCCAACTATCAGCAATATCAATTGACCCACCTGTTCAATTTTCTTTGGATTATATACTGTTGCTATGGAAACCCGCCTCTTTGCTTGTCGCTCAGCTTCCAATTCTGTTGCACAAAAGATCACAGGCCGTTACTTATTATCTGATTGCTCTTCTTGTGCTTTCAGGTAAACATCTAAGTCATAATTTAATTGCAAATCACAAAGCTGAAATTTCACTACTTTGACCGCCCATTTTCTGCTGTTTTGAAACATTAAAAAATAAGCAGGACTTTCTTGCATCTAAAAGAGTGCTTGGACAGTTGACTCTGGTTGTATATTACGGCTCGGGAAGGCCTGGCGTAATTTCATGCAGATATAGTAAGTCTTGTGTTGTATACAGGTTATACTTTGCATTCGAAATTATGTAATCAACAGTTGAACGAAAAAAGCTCGTAGGAAAACCCTTTTTAAGGATTGACCCGTGACAGGTCTTAGTTAAAAAAGACGTTTGGGAACAAATGTCCTTGATAGGATGAGCAGTATATGGTGAATGATTTACCTTTTGCTACCTCCGGCACAAGATGTGCATCACTGTGTCGTCTTGCGTAACCTCGATGCGCCGCCATTATGCCACTCGACTCTCAAAATGTCATTTCAACTCCTAAAAAATGAAGGTGCGTAGCTACAAAAACCGCGCATTGAATTTGTACTTAAAAGCTCTGTGTATAATCAAAAACATTTTATCGTTAAATATAAAACCACGTAAAAAATACAAAAACAAAAAAACGAAGTGAAAAATGCGCCGCTTGCGTTCACAGCAAGCATGTAAAGAGGCCCAGCAGTTACAAAAGGTATTTGTAACTTTTTTATGTAGCTTTTCGAATTTCGCCGGAATGTAAACGACGCAACACAAAAGAGAAAAGAAACTAAATTTTAACAAGAGCGATTTCTTATCTGGTTTCTGTCGAAGCTGTCAAACAAGTGACGGAATAGAAACAGTTTGTGGCGATGCGAAAATGTGCTTTGTAAATGCCTAACTTGATCCCAAGTTTAAATTCATCCATTGATTGAACGGAAATCTTAAATCAATAAATATGCTTTGCATAGAAAACTGTGTAATCTAAACTTTTGCTTTCCTAATCATCAATTAAAAAAAAAACTTTACAAACTGACATAGACAAGTTGACGTTTTACTGCAAGAGCCTAACTCGTTTGAGCAATAACATCCCCTCTTGCTACTTTCGCTTATTTGCGTGACTGCAACAAGTGCCCTAAATGGCCTCAAGAGTAACTACTGCTTGCCTGTTTAAACAACCTATCATTGGGTCAATAAACGACTCATTGGAAGCAAAATAATAAACTTGTCAGGAAGAACCGCAGCACCAACGACAGTAAACAAACACTGGTTCTAGTGGTTCTGATTTTACAACATTCCCACATACTTTTCCAGTCCTTTTCAGTCGTGGCTGCAAAACTTGTTTACCGACACACTTTGGCCATTGCATCTTTTAAAATTACGGTTGAAAATGCCCAAAGCTGCATCGTTATTTTGCCTGTAAATCTTGTTGCAAATCTGGTGTTGATTTTTAACGTCTTTACTGTGTGCTTTATTGTTTTCTTTGCTATTAAAGCCAAAGCCAAAAGCGTTCCTGCATTCGGTTGTCCTTAATACAAGTACACTCAACAGGTGTAAAAACGGTTATCTAAAGCATCTAGTAGTGTTAACCGACCTTATGTACCATACTAGATCATATAGCCTATAAGCACATACACACGCTTGTATTGAATGAGTGGTCTGAAACGATCTCAAAACATCCAAAATAAATGCATTCGTATTGCCTCTTCAAATTCTAGCCATGTGGTCTCTTTCTGGGCTATATAGGTTTCAAATGGTAAAAGGCCGGCGATACTGTCAATATTTGTTTACCTACGTTTGCACTGTGGGATTTAGCTCAGAGGTGATCGTCTGCTTTGTTTAACGAATCATAGGACGTTGGTGCATGTTGCGGCAGCGTTGTTTTGCTGTGATTGATACGCGTTTTATTTACTGAAACATATGTGAGACGTTTCTTTGCACAATCAC
Source organism: Phallusia fumigata (assembly GCA_008931825.1). NCBI lineage: Eukaryota > Metazoa > Chordata > Ascidiacea > Phlebobranchia > Ascidiidae > Phallusia > Phallusia fumigata. The sequence goes on from QXVZ01001225.1 coordinate 7,308, forward strand.
TTTCGTTTTGAGCTGTTGGTTGCAAATGTGGATTTGTAATAAACTGTGGAAAGCAACGCAAACCCAGGCCTAACAGAATATATCTTGGTTTCGGCGTCTTCTTTGCATTATAATTTGTCTACATCCTTTTTATGTTCAAAAGAAGCTTAATGGGATGTACAAACGTCCAGACATTTAATGGTACAGAATCTGTTTTTCCAATAGTGGGCATGGTTTATGCTGGCAACCTTTAAGTTTTCTCGGCACAATTATAGTGATAAAACTGAGCTCAGGAATCAAACCAACCAACCCATGACCTTCAAAGATATATATATTTTACCTGTGTGGACATCGTCTGTGTATAATAGTCTTTTTTCCTATTCAAATAAAAGGCTGACAATACGCATTCGGTTGAAATACACATCTCAATATGAGTTAAAAGCACAGTTTCAGTTATTAACAAACGCACAAACATATAATCAAAAAGGAGACAAAATATAAACATGGAAAAACAGAATTAAGCTTATCCTACTTTCTCTAATATTTTTGAGGCGTTTGTGATCTTTTTATCAAGGTTCTTTTGTCCAAATTTGCGTTGACCGCCGACCAATGCCGCTCCCTAGCGACCATGCTCAAAACAGAAATGACCGTTAGGTGACGCTAAAGTTTGCTGTCTTGGAACAACCAAAGTCTGTTATGATTCATCCAGATTTTTCATGCGTATAAAACAAATTTGTAATAATAAAAAAGTAATTTTTTTTTTTTAAACAAATCACAATTAATGCATAAAATTTACGATTTATGATTCCTGCTAAAGCAAAAACGTTACGTGATTTCGGACAAACCACCAAGCTTTAGTTGCGAAACGTAAAACTGAAAGCTGTAAAAAAGATACGATAGTTTAATTGTCACTCAGGTCGGAGATATATTTTTAAATTGAAATCAAATCTGTTATTTCCCTTTAAGTAATGTGTTTGTTAAAAAAGGTGCTCCTACAAAAAACAGATTAATGTTTTAAACTGTCTTCACGTCACAGCACAATTTCAGAGTTGTAATTTGTGTAAAAATTTTAAACCAACCAGGAATTTAAGTTTTAAGATGCAAAAACATATTTTTGTTTTTGTGTGTTTTCAGCAATTTGGCCACATTCGTATACATCCCACTGATATTAATCTGAGGACAACAACTGTTTTCCAGAGTTAGTCCCATTTCTGAAATTGTTCTCCACGCAAACGCTACTCTGGCGTTCCGTGACGCGGTTTCCGCAAATAGACCTGATCAGTTCTCTTCAGTACGGTTGCAGTGACCGTAGCGTTAAAGTAAATACCGACATTACGTAGTTTGCCGTTTCTTTGTCCTGTAATGGGCGTGGACATGCTAAGGGCGTTTGTTTCACAAGGATCATAAACTTTCAGTCTCGTCGACGCCACCGACGGTTGGATACCGGACCAATGCACATGAAAGAATGGGAGACTAAAATTACTTTGGTTATGATTTATTATCATTTTGACATAACGCCAAAACGATTTAATTTAACAGGTTCACGCCAAGGTGGAATGCTGTGAAAAATGGCGTAATACGAGAATTCTCCTGTCTTTGTGACACAGGTTGTCAGAATTACTCAGTAGGGTGTGGCTATACTTGGTACGTTGGGAAAAGTCTTTTGTGTGGTCCATTTTGTAAATATCAGAAGTCTGAAGGATTGATTTGTGTTTTTGTAATAGCTCCATGTTTTCACCAAAACGTGATAAATATGTGACATGTGTCACTTAGGCGAAGTAAAGTGTGACGAAGTTTTTGGAATAAATTTGACCTCGCCAAACAAAGGTTGCTTCCGAATGGGAAATCTATTATGTTTTCTAACGATGAAGCAAGTAAGCGCATGCTATTCCTGCGGAAACCGAAATTTCTTGTCTTTTTTGCGCCTCGTTAGGTCAAGGTTCTCCGGAATCGCTTAGTCATGATTAGCGCAGCACTCCCCACACGTTAATCAAGCTCTTACGCAACAAGTGCCCTTCTCAATACTTTTCCTTGGTCACTATCTGAAATGATGTTTTCCAAGTAAAGTTGCCTGCTGGGTCAGCCACTCGAGCAGTTGTATTTGTTTTTAGATCATTTGCGCAAAAAACATGTTTCGGGTTGTCTTAACGTATTAGGACGTGTTCACGTTTTAATTCCGCTTTCCGTACGTTCTTGAAACGTTCGTCGTATTGTGTTTGCCCAAACAGGTTTAACCACGTGGAACGATGTTTGGGAGCAGGCCAGTTATAATCACATTGACAACTTCGAAAACATGAAAATAACTTTATGCGGACATGACCGTTATAATATTTTTAACTCAGCAATATATTTGAAACGAAACGATTCCAAAGCGATCAAAGAGTGCAGGTTATCAGCACGTTGACCTGTTAAAAACGCCGCGGCAAGTTTTTAAACGAATGGCAACTTGGTGTAATTGACGGGGTCACTTTTTTGAGGCATGTATAGATGATATCCACAAATCACGGTTTTATATACAATAGTCTTAATAGAATGATGCCAGTCAATACTTGTGTGTAAAATACTTTGGTCGCTTCTGACAGACACATCCCCATTGCTTGTCATGCTTTCCAACCACATATTGACTTGTTTCATTTATCTGAAAATGTGGTTTTAATTTATTAGTTTGCGTTGATGAGTCTTTTCCACGTCCTGTGAATATTTTCGTGTTTAGGGGGTTTCATAACATGCTGAGTAACGGTGCCGGACGTGACATGGGATGATCCATAAATACGGAGACTTGAACCTTGTTAATCCATGTCTCTTCTCATGGCTAAAATCCAGACGCTTTTTCATGGTTTTGTTGAATCACCGACATAAGTAACAAAGGAATTTCTATAGTCTTTCGTGTTTGCTGGAAATTATTATGTTTTTTATCGTCGGCTCACGTTTAAACTATTCCGCTTTTGGGATTCGTATTCGGGAAATGTTGTTTTACGTTTAGCTCAAAAAGCGTCACGTTTTGACGTCATGGCGGTTGCGTAAAAGTATTAGCGTCACACGCCGCGATTCTTCGGTGCATTTCTTGCCAGCGTTGCGTGTCCACTTCTGTCACATGATTTCCTCCTTGTGGGCGTCTTACGAGACGACGTCATCAAGTTCTTCTGGGGTTGGGGTAAACGTTGACCAATAAAAGCACGTAATTAGGGCGGGGCAGGGCGATGGGGATATAATTTCCTTTTGTCGAGTTTATAACGTTTTCGGCATATCGGCGCTTTTTAGGATATTTCTAATATAGTTTGTTACTGTTGCTCTTAAAAAAATATCTGAAATGTATTTGCCCAGGCCGATAAATAGGAATAAAATCTTTTGAAAATTTTGTGCTTCTAAAGTTTTAGTCTGGACTTGTGCATAATAACCGATATTATTTTTATATTTCTGCACATTTCATTTGAAAGATTGGATAATTTTTGTCATGTTTGGTGATACAGGCGTTATACACAAGGGGTTATTTTCCGAATTCGTACATTCTACTTGCATGCAAAGAGCGACGAAGTACACCCTGCCTCACAGTACCACGATATTTCATAAACCCATTGAAAATGGGAGCGCCTTGCAACATGTATCCCAATACGTTGCTGTGTCACCTGGNCTTTCTTTTGCTGTGCTTCTAAAGTTTTAGTCTGGACTTGTGCACAATAACCGATATTATTTTTATATTTCTGCACATTTCATTTGAAAGATTGCATAATTTTTGTCATGTTTGGTGATACAGGCGTTATACACAAGGGGTTATTTTCCGAATTCGTACATTCTATTTGCACGCAAAGAGCGACGAAGTACACCCTGCCTCACAGTACCACTATATTTCATAAACCCATTGAAAATGGGAGCGCCTTGCAACATGTATCCCAATACGTTGCTGTGTCACCTGGCGTTCTTCATAACCCATAGCGGTGGAATTTCGACACATACCGTAGGCAACAGGAAAACCAGGGCCCGGCAAAACATCACGCATTGGCAGCTTATCGCACGCTAGCCACCTGAGTTAAGCGCCTACGCAACATTTTCATGCAGGAAGGCATAAAAAGCAAGAAAATGTTATCGGTGGCACTATCAATGCGGTCGCGTGTCGACACTGGTCGATGGGATATGCGACCTCCACAGCTTTCGGCTAAGAAGGAAAAGTTGGTCGCGCTTGAGGTGCTGTGTAGCGTGGATAAAATCAACATTATGATTTGGAAAGTATAAGTGCGCACGCACATGTATCGCACCCACGGCCCGACCCTTCGCTTTACTTCCGTGTATCGTATACCGGTTACTTTTCCGGGGATGGTCCCCATGTGGTGGGATTAAAGGGGTTAAGGGGCGGTCACCCCGCGAAAGGCTTCACGTGAACGTTAATAACAAAAGTCTGTTTTTGCGCTGTGTGCCACTTTTTGTAAATTGTCTTGTTCAGAAACCTAGATAAAACGACATGCCAAAGGAAGCAGGAACATCGCCTTTTGGATTAGTTAAGATCTTTAACCGCAGCATTCATATCAAACCCAACTCTCTCGCCTAAGTTTTGGGTTTTTAAGCATTTTTCTTCTAAGTTCCTCACTATTTTTCTAAAAATATTTCGTTTTCCCGTTGTCCCTTTCAAAATACCAACCACATTCGGAGTAAATCAAAGCGCATAGTCTATTGATTTTTTTATGTTGACATTTGCTTTAATGACTATTCGTTAAACTCGTGTAACAAACAAGGGCAAGCTATGGAAGCAAGCGATAGGTGTTTGTGCATCAAATTTTAAGTTGCGAAACTATACTGGCCCCGAACAAGGCAAGCACGTGGTAAAATCACGTGACATGGCAGATGGCAAACCGTGGTGGGGATACCCACCGAGCGTTCACAAATATCTGGCATTTAAGTCCAGGCAAACGGCTGAGCATCGCACAAACAATGTTTTAGTCGCATTGGCTTTTGATGTTGGACGACAATGGTGACGTGAGGCCTAATGTAAGGTACAGATTTAAGTTTGTTGGCATTTTTAGCAACCAATGACGCTTTTATAGGCATTAAATGTACCAACAGGGAAGCGAACAAAAGCCCTCCACACGCGTGTTTAGTAGAGCACGGCATTTCGATGAAGTTCAGCGGCCCAACAGAGAAATTCGGACGCTTTTCATGGGATTAGAGTCGCCCAAAATAGCTTTTTCTAATTACCAACGTATCCGAATGCTGCGCGAACCAATCGTGCGACTTTTGAAGCAAAACGTTCGAAATTCACGCAAGGGTAACCACAGTTTACGTAGCTTGTTATTGCTCGAACTTGCAGCAGAACTTTTGTGTTTACTAAACATGAACACAACAAAAATTTTTTGCTGCCTGATTCACGAAGCCATGCAAGCGCTTGTTAGAGCGTTATGATTTGGTTGCCTGTCCCGTTTTTTTTGAGGGGGCAGTCCGCTCAAGTAGTTGATACCAAAAGACTCTCAGTAAATCAGACTTTTTGAAGACAGGTCAACTGAATTCAGCCCCCCCCCCAAAAAAAAAACATATAGAACTTAAACAGGGGCTCATTGGAACAGTTTTACAGATTATTGTGTTGTTCCGCTAAAACGTTGAGGTACAAATTTCCCGCCCGAAACCCACGTACTGTTTGACATCATTATTGTGGTTGGGCAGGTAGCTCTAAAAGACAGCATTTGAAAATTTGCCTTGTCCATTACTTTTTTGGCTACAAACTTATTTACCAAATTTAGTGTCATTATTTTACAGCGTACCTGATTGTAAAATTTTTCAAATTTGACCAAAGCAGAACTTTACCTCACTAAAATCAATGTAGANAGCGCATAGTCTATTGATTTTTTTATGTTGACATTTGCTTTAATGACTATTCGTTAAACTCGTGTAACAAACAGGGGCAAGCTATGGAAGCAAGCGATAGGTGTTTGTGCATCAAATTTTAAGTTGCGAAACTATACTGGCCCCGAACAAGGCAAGCACGTGGTAAAATCACGTGACATGGCAGATGGCAAACCGTGGTGGGGATACCCACCGAGCGTTCACAAATATCTGGCATTTAAGTCCAGGCAAACGGCTGAGCATCGCACAAACAATGTTTTAGTCGCATTGGCTTTTGATGTTGGACGACAATGGTGACGTGAGGCCTAATGTAAGGTACAGATTTAAGTTTGTTGGCATTTTTAGCAACCAATGACGCTTTTATAGGCATTAAATGTACCAACAGCGAAGCGAACAAAAGCCCTCCACACGCGTGTTTAGTAGAGCACGGCATTTCGATGAAGTTCAGCGGCCCAACAGAGAAATTCGGACGCTTTTCATGGGATTAGAGTCGCCCAAAATAGCTTTTTCTAATTACCAACGTATCCGAATGCTGCGCGAACCAATCGTGCGACTTTTGAAGCAAAACGTTCGAAATTCACGCAAGGGTAACCACAGTTTACGTAGCTTGTTATTGCTCGAACTTGCAGCAGAACTTTTGTGTTTACTAAACATGAACACAACAAAAATTTTTTGCTGCCTGATTCACGAAGCCATGCAAGCGCTTGTTAGAGCGTTATGATTTGGTTGCCTGTCCCGTTTTTTTTGAGGGGGCAGTCCGCTCAAGTAGTTGATACCAAAAGACTCTCAGTAAATCAGACTTTTTGAAGACAGGTCAACTGAATTCAGCCCCCCCCCCAAAAAAAAAACATATAGAACTTAAACAGGGGCTCATTGGAACAGTTTTACAGATTATTGTGTTGTTCCGCTAAAACGTTGAGGTACAAGTTTCCCACCTTAAACCCACGTACTGTTTGACATCATTATTGTGGTTGGACAGGTAGTTCTAAAAGACAGCATTTGAAAATTTGACTTGTCCATTACTTTTTTGGCTACAAACTTATTTAAAAAAATTTTTTGTCATTATTCTACATCGTACCTGATTGTAAAATTTTTCAAATTTGACCAATGCAGAACTTTACCTCACTAAAATCAATGTAGAAGGTGAAAGTCCTGCTTCTAGAATGTTGCCAAATTTAATCCGAATATGGGTTGTATGGTTTTGAGAGGCCACAGCGGAGCTCACTGCCGAAGTAACTCCAAACATAAAACACGTGCGTTTTTTTCGGGTCACCTATTCAGCGGGACTCTTACAAACGGGTAATGATTTTTGCGAGAGCGTGGAAAGGATAAACCCCACTGCACCAAATGGTAAACACTTTCTTCGGCGGGGTATAAAAGGAAGAGTTTAGGCCCAGATGGCACATATTCACAGCCAGCAACACCGATCAAGCCAACAGGAAAATTTTTACGGAAACAAAGTGTTGCAAGTATGCCCTTCAATCGGACCATGGTTTTGTTCTTGACGTTATTTGTTCTTGTTTGTTACATCGCACAAAAATCGGAATCAAGGCCTAGACGAAGAACGTTTTTGGTAAGTTAAAGGAAATGTTTGTTTCTTAGTTTAGTCAAACTAGCTAAACTGCGTTAACTAAGTCATGTCTAATGTCTTGTTCTAGCATTGTCTTTGTAAAGTTGAATTTTTTGGGTTTAGTTGTGCGATATCTTATAATTCTATGCTTAATTCAAGCCTAATAAGGCTTAGCGTAGTCGGCTTAAGTTTTTTTGGAGGGGGGTTCTTGTCCAGGGAAAGGACACCTTATTGTACAATTTTAAAATTTTAGGGAGGTGGCATGGGGCCTTCCCCCCCCCCCCCCCCCCTTGAATACGCCCCTCCTTTTTGNGCTTTTAGATTAGTGTTTGTGTTGTTATATTGAAAACACCTTTAAGGGGACATAGATAACTATAATATGTACTTCAACCCTTTGTCGTCATTTATCTTTTGAGAAATAATAAAATGCCTTTATTTCAGCAACTGCCGTGTAGAACTTTGTTTCTTGGACAAGCAAAATCACGTGCTTCCGCGGCAATGATAAGGTAAGAAACAGAACTGAAAATCCCTCTTTTTGCTAATCACCTATAAATGGTTGTAAATTCAGTGGGTGATGTGTTTGAGACTACGACCTTACTTGTATGTAAACGTATACTTTCGTTTCTGTAATACTGATTCTTAGCCTGTCATCTCTAAATAAAAATTAAACAGTACGAAAGTATTACCAGTAAAAATGCGATCCAACGCGGTGTTAACATTAAAACAAAGACTTTAATCTTAATTTCACCTAACCCATACGTGATTGTGTGCATTTGTTTCATAGTCGATTGCAGAGCCGGTTTAAAATGTTTTAAGTCAATTCCATTAAGATTTATTCAAAAATTAACCAACGTGAAATAGATAGTTTGACGATAAAAAAACTAAACGTATGTCGCTCATTATAACAAAATTCTAATTTTATGTCACATTCGATTTATAGGAGGATGAAATCGTTATGTTCAACTCGGAGCAAATTTCAGCCGCTGCGCCGCATGGACTACTACGTGGATCGGTTTCGTCTAAGCTGAACTTTACTGAAACACACCTACGACCAATGGCTATAATTTCTATTTATTTTTTATGTTTGTCGTCGCGTTGTAAGCTTAATTATGCTTCGTCCGGTATACAAAGCGTTCTATGTGCAATTTAAGCCGAAATTCCTGCCTTTTCTACAATGTAACGCTATGCCAAGCCGGCAACTTGCTCTTTAGCTCTACCTTCTGGCAAACACAAACATTGTCTTCTAGATATTTCAAAACCTGTTTTCCCTGTTCCTTGATATTACGTTGTTCTTTTGTTACTGTTGTTTTTAAGATGATGCTTTATGCGACTGTCGATATAAATACAAGTATTTTTCTGTACACCTCAATTCCTTACTAGCGCGATTTGTCTGTCATTATAAGGCTCTAAATCTAAACGCCACTTTTTCCTAACAAATGTATAGCTAAATAAGGAATAACAAACAAATTTTATTACATACAGGGACGTAGCCAGGAAGGAGAGGCCATGCCCCCTAGTTTTGAAATTGTCCATCAAGGTAGGCTTACCCTACAAAACAATCAATGAGATATACGTTGAGTTTGATTGCTTGCCCCTCTCCATATTTAATACAATTATTGTTGACAGTTTTTATATTAAATGTTGGAAACAGGCAAGCAAAAGTCTGACGACAAATTTGAAAAAAAAGAGAAAAAAAATTGAAAAAACCTTATTTGTGTACCTTGATTACGCTCTACATGTGCGGGGTGAAAAAATGCCGTTTGGTTGAAATCTCTGCTACATACCCTACAAGAATCAGAAAAAATACGTAAAAAGAAAGGTATGTGTATAAAAGAACTGTAATGAATTTAAACAAAAGACCAATTTGGACTCCTACATCATCCAAGTCGATCTTCTTGTTACCATAGCAGCCGAGCGTTTACTTTGGACAATGGTGTACAATTGTCCTGATTTCGTACAGCTGATGTGCTGCGCCCTCTGACGGCGCGCTTTTTCACCACTTGCAGCCACTTGTACTTTTTCATTACCACTATGACCCTGATTCGGTTTAACATTAAAACGATTAGAAACTTTTTCTTAACTGCCAAAAAGAAGGTAATTTTTGTGTCTTTAGGAATCTTAAACAAACTGTAACTCTAATGCATTGTTTTTCGTTTCGGATTCTGTTTGAATAAGATAGTAAACAACAATGTAAAGTGCAAAACACCGGTGTAAGGACTGTATTATCATTTGAAACTCATAGGCGCATATACTGTGGTGCCCATCTATTGAACACAAACTTTTTTGTTTACACACGTAAATGCTGTGTCAATAGAAATGAAGCTAAGTTAAGTGCTAGCGAAAAGAAGAACGTCAAACAGTTTTTTGGTCCTGATAACATAATTTTACAGTTAATGTAATGCCAGGAACAGAACTAACTTCTAAATTCAGTACTATTGCATAACCTGGAGATCTTGGTCGTAATTTGTTGTATTACTTCAGCAAACTGATCACAAACTTAGGAAAATTTGAATCCTTTTTGTTAACATTGATAAATAACTCTATATAGTGCAACAAACCGAAACTGACATGGTAAAAGCAACAGTAATGCGATATGCCCATGCAACATTTATTTGCAACCGACCATGCCAACAGGTGTCGAACATGTTGTGCCCCTGATTAAACCACAGCAGTGAATTTTCACCCAAACATTTATATTGATCTGGTAGTAACTGGTGAGTTTGTATTTGAATCAACCAGACCATATTGTCAGCCTTGTGCAAAGCAAGAGTTAGAGCTGAAAGAATTCAACTTGTTGTAAGCATTGTCAAACTGGTAATTGATCAGATTTATCATTTTGGTTAACTTGTGGAAAATTAAGCTTTTTTTGCCGAGTCAAGTCACGTGGTTTAAAATTTTGGGGAGGGGCATGAGTCAATTATGTAATTAACGATGAACAATCAACTTGTTCCGTTTGATAGTGCAAAAATAACTTCTTCAGTACAACGTGTTTTTTTATAGTTGGTACTGTTTGGGACTTATCACCCAAGAAGAAGTTTTCTGATCATACAATAGAGTTATTGAATTGACAAATTGTTTAATATAGTCTTATAAGAACCTGATACCTGTCATTTCTTGAGCCAATTTGTTTTATGCAATAATGGATACCAACTTCACTACTACCCTTACAACAACTTACACAAACTACTCAGAAAAAAACCTCACTGAAGCATTTGGATCTCGTCCGTACGAGAAAGTCATATTCCCGCCTCTGTTCATCGCATCTTTTTCCATTTTTGCTTGTTCCATCGTTCATCAGATTCGAACCAAGGGAAATTCACATAAAATCAAAATGACCAACCGTGTCCTTTCAACGTCGGCTGCGGCCATCTTTCTTACCGAAATTTTGGTCGGAATTGAAATCTACTTTATCGGTTTAAGTTGGATCTGGTGCGCGGTTTACTTCACGCTGCGGCCGATCTTGAACGTCGCAACTAACCTGCTGGTCTTTGTGGCCCTTTGGTTGCGACAGGACTCTCTGAGCAAAGACATCATTTTTCAGAAGCAGTATGGCAAACACCTGATATCCGTAATCAGATACGCAACACTGGTGTTGGTCATAGTCAGCCAAACGTCGGTGATAGTAATCTCGTTGACTCGCAGAGATCACATGAGTACCCATCATGGGTGCGAGTTTGAAGGCAAACATGTGGTTAGATTAATGAGCTTTACGGTATTAATATATACACTGTGTCAATTGTGCATCCTGGCTCTTTGTCTAGCACCGCTAGCAAAACGAATTAGAGATCAGAAAGTACGCAAATCCGTTGTCCGAATCAGTGTGTGCACAGCAATGGCTGTTTTCTCTGATATCTTTTTGGTTGTCCTTGTCGGTTTAAACGAAAAGAAACTCAGCAGCTGGTCATCAACGTCGTTTGTGACTCTTCTTTACAAGATCAGTCAGCTCTTTAACGTCTTCTGTCTGACTTTGTCCTTTCGCGATTACCGCAAGCGTCTTTTACCGATGTGTGCGACCTCAAAAGTCGAGCCGGCAACGACCAAAAATAACACAAAAGAACCAGTGTCTGTCAGAAATCCTGAAACTTTACGTGCTAGAATGGATGGCAAAGTTTATCCGACCAACTGTAAAGAGATGCGATCCCAGTCTGTTAGCAAATAGACCCCCTCAAACCTGTTAGGCACTGCATTTTGCGCATGGATACTTCTGTTTATTCAATGTAATAAGATATATATCAACCATTTTTCGTCTCCAATTGTATAACTTCGCAATATAACTTGGACTATTCCTCGTAATTTTATGCCACACTTTTGCGTCGGTTTGTCAATGTCAATGTCAGTGTCACCCAATGCTGTTTATGTCTACATCTAATTCGATTTGATACTAAAGCACAATTTTTGATTACTATTGTAGATTTGAAAACACAACTGTGTTTAAATGTTTACCTAACTTGTTCGTGCATTTTTATTTTGCAAATGTCGACCCCCGTGCATTTTTTATTGTATTATAATTAAACCCACAAGCAGCACATCAAGCAAACGTATTTACTATTTACTGTAAAGTCGGGATGAAATACGCTAATTAGTTTGCATGTACTTACGTAACCAAAAGACTCGAAAGCCAGGAAAACAAAATAATCATATCCCACAAACACGAGGTACGTTTTTTCGGATAATAGTCTATTAATACAACGTGGTTGTCGGACTACAGAGCTATTTCTACGATAGACGCTGCATTGGGCGCAAAATCAGTTAGCGTACATCGCAGCATCAGTGCAGAAAACAACAAACAGCAAAGATACACAGCGGTAGCACGGGCGCGCAAATGATGACACGCAATATAGTTGATTGTTAGTAATAGTAAATAAGAACAAGAATCAATTGCCCAAAAATGCTTGTTGCAATTTTGTGTTGTGTTGTCTAAAGCACGTCACAACTGCGTTTTAACAATTTCAAACGCCCAAGTTGTAAAAGTACAGAAAAACCTTTTGAAAATTTGCGTGTACAATATTGCGTACTACACAATAGAAAATACAAAATACAGCACTAACTGCACTTAACTAACCTCTGGACCACTTAACCAAAATGTAATCAGATATCATTACTTTTTTGGGCAAAGTGAGGTGGGTTCAAAATGCTTATTGTATTGAGCTGTGTCAAAAACTGCGGACGCTTTAAACATATTACGCACACCTAATACATAATTAACACCACAACCGGAAAATAAAATATTTAAGCGATCATGATAAAAAGCAGCTAAACCTTTTTCGATTAATTTGCTCTTGGACCCAAAGGTTTTCATTTAAACCCATGGAAAATAAGGGATCAAATTTAAATATTAAGGTTTTTTCTGCCAAATGCTATGCGTTCTGTCTCACCCACATATATCACGTCCTGAGGTCAAAAGGTCAACCCCTTGGCCCCTACTGGTTTATTTTATAACCCGCGCCACGATATTGAGACTTTTGGGGAAGAACAGCAGTCTTTGTTTAAGCTCATATAATACAACATACATTGAGCCTAAACAGAAAAGCAAATAGTGGCATGTGCACATCCTTTAGGCAATTCGGATAGGCAAAAAATAGATAAGCAGATAGTGGCATGTGTACACTCTTAACTTGCTAAAACGAGGAACGTTGCATTTCCAGCTGAATGATAAAACGTCAAGAATAAGGATTTTTATTGTATCACATGTTTTAGCCCTGTGTAAAAGTATAGTAGTATGTGTATATGAGTAGTATGTGCGAAAAAAATGAAACCATTTGAAACAGATGACCAGTCTAAACATTTTAACTATATCAACCAAGTCGATCTTCTTGTTACCATAGCAGCCGAGCGTTTACTTGGGACAATGGTGTACAATTGTCCTGATTCCGCACAGCTAATGCGCTGCGCCCTCTGACGGCGCGCTTCTTTTACCACTTGCAGCCACTTGTACTTTTTCGTTACCACTATGGCCCTGATTCGGTTCAACATTAAAACGATGATAAACGCGTTCTTGACTGCGAAGAAAATGGTCGAATGGGAAACAGACCCTAGTGTTGTCATGACAACAAGCCGTACACATAGAAAGGGAATGTCGTGAAACAGTAAACTGATCACCATCGCCCAAATTTCGTTGTAGAAGCAAAACAGCTTGTTGTCGTATTTGCAGGGCATGCAACATGTTGACGGCCGTTTTCTTCGAAGCACTGCGACACGTTTTTGAGAATTCTCGCAGCTGTTTGTCCCTGGTAGCCCGGTTTGCTTCTCGGAATCCTGCGAAAAAAGTTTTGAAAAAAAATTAAAACAACACATGCAAAATCCAACATCACGCGTCTGTTTTATTTACTTCTGTTTTTTCTTCCAGCTCCTGTGATGCAAGTTCATCGTTTTTTTGCTCTTTCACTAAAGTTGAAGATGTGGTAGGCATATCTTTCACTGTAGTTGTGACAAAACCAAATTGCACCAGACTCCAGCTCCAAACTCCTAATATGACGTATATCGCGGTTCCGTTCTGTCAAGCAATCGATTTTATAAAATTTCAAACACACAACTTCTGGCGATAATTAGTACCTTTTTGAAATCATCGTCTGTTGTCAGTTCTAAAATCTCCACTATGTCAGCGCCGGCGACGAAATAAGCCAATAGCAGTTGTGAAATCTCGTCACGTGACAGTTGGCCTTTAGGAGCAATCCATTTTCCGAGAATCAAAATGAACATGATTGCTTGTTCTAATGCAATCGTCCATGTTTCGTGCTCGGGACAAACTGCGCACTAACAAAACAGCAGCGAATTGAAATACAGACAGTTGGTTATTAAATAGACACGAACCTCTTCATCACTAATATTCAGTTCGTAGGTCTTGATTTTCCATAACCAAATGCATGGAATGGCACCAACGAGAAAAATCATTACGCCTGGGCTTATCCTACAAAAAAGTTTTTAGGAAACAAACAAAGTGACGGTACTACTTCTACTAAACACAGGTTTACCATTTAAATTCATTTCCGTGTCGTCTGAAAGCCATGTACCATGCCTCGACCAACAAAGGAATAAGAAGTAACAAAAGAAACCAATATTGCCAGTTATTCCAGAAAACCACGACCCTCCACACAGCGATTGTAACGTAGAGGATGTATAGACATCTGGAAACGATTGTCTTGACAATATTCAAGTAGTTTCTTTCTTCATAATCGCTTTTANCCAGAAAACCACGACCCTCCACACAGCGATTGTAACGTAGAGGATGTATAGACATCTGGAAACGATTGTCTTGACAATATTCAAGTAGTTTCTTTCTTCATAATCGCTTTTAACGCAATAGTGCCCCAAGATGTTACACATGTTGATTACTACAATGGTTTTAAAAACCCGTACGCCTGAAGAAAGGTAGCATAAAAATGAGGAATGACAGGAAGCAAATAGATAAAACAAAATACTCTTAAATTTGTTCCCCTTATTTCGTTTATATGCGCCTGGGTTTTGCCACAGCTTCAATTTCGAATCCGTCGCTTAGCACAGGGGTCATCATCATCAATACGACTTTGCAAAAACTGCACAATATGCTTGTCTTGATTCCCTTTAGGTACGTGCTTATGTCGCTCAAAGGCTAATCGAATCATGACTGGAAAATGGAGATCTAAAATTAAAAGCTGCACGTTATGTTCAACTGCCGTAGAGACACTTTGACGCCCCAATCTGTTTACTCCTTCACCGATTGTCGTGTCGTTTTTAACCAACTGTTGTTTACATTGCCTCTCTGTTGTCTAAAGCCTGTCTTAACTGGAGCTCTACCAACCCCGCCATAGCCTAGACTGCACTGTGTCTGTCAATGCATTCCACGTTGTGGTTTCCCAACAGACAAGGCTGTGAGATAACGCACAACTCTCGAGTGAGCAGGGAATTTCCACAAATATATGAAGAGTTGCGATAAGCATCTAGCCTTGCTAAATTTATGTAAAACAGCTTAAAGCAGTGGTAACTAACTGATTTAGGGCCATGTGCTTTGGTGACCCTTTTTGGATCATACCCCCTCACTTTGTTGACCCAGACACGCGAGTGTGGGTGTATTCCAACTCCCCACGGTATTCTTATTGTTGTCCCATGTCCCGCGTTGGAAATCACTGACACAACTTTGAAAATGGGCTGGAGACATGAGTGAAACGATGGTGTTATATTTTATCAGTTTTTTAAAAACACAGGGTAGTTTTTTCACTGAACGATGTAATACAACACACGTCCTTCCGTGAACACGTCGTTAAAAAGCGATTGTACCAACATACACGTCCATGCATAAGAAAGCACGAGAAAAAAAAAACTTTCTCAAAAAGTACGCTCAGGTACAATGACAAAGTAGACAAACTTGGTAATTTATATTTTCTGCTAATTATTTAGTCAAAAATTTTGAAAGTTTGTTCACATCCCGCAATTTAATGCAACTTGAAAAAGGGAAAGTTGTAATGAAAAGGGCCACAATCGCTTTGAAGGCTTGTGATGTCTATCAACGGCATTTACATACGTTTCTTTCTGCTTCGTTGCACATGTGCAAGGCAACATACCGGTGGGTATTGACCTTCAAAGGAAAGTAGCTGCAATCTGAAACAAATCTATTTCTTCTGCTCCTCCGCTTTGAGGTTGGGGTTGTCTTTCTACAACTTGATCGAAGCTGAAAAATTAAAATATCCCGAAACTCAATCAATAAATTGCTCAGCCTCGTCTCGTTTTGTCACATCAGTGCGTGAACAAAAATTGCTTTTATCCGATTTGTTAGCTTGGTTTGTGCTGAGCATTACAAAAAATTTTGTAAACTGTAACTGCAGTGTAAATAAATCGCAAATAAATACATAATGGGGATTGTACAACACGTATAGGGCGTTTGTAGCTTGATTGTGTGTTATGTTAAAACACTGTTAACAGGAAGCTCTTTGCACTTGCGCGTTGAGTTATTCCTTAGAGATTTAATGATCCGTAGAGACTTTACCGCGCAGCATTTGGAAAACTTCAAGCCACGTTCCAATGCTGAATATTGCCAACACTTAACGTCTTTGCACGCCTAAATACAATTACATTGTATTGTTTTTTTTCTAAATACAATTACATTGTATTGACATTGTATTGTTCAAGCTGAAATACGTTCTAACTCCATCCTGCCAAAACGACATATAGCACTGTGTGATTTCTTTCTGTCAAGACGAACATTAAGGCAGCGGCCGGTAACCTTTCCCAACCCGTGGGCCAAAACCACGATCGGGAAGGTCTCGGCAGACCGAATCAACTTCTAACTTACAGTTTTGAAACAAAAAAGCATTTATTCACGTATGCGCACAAATAAAGTTCGTCACGGCAAATCGCTGCTTTGTCAAATTTGTTAAGGGCAGCGGACCGGGCGATTTTGCTTGCCGGGCCAGACTAAACCCGCAGGCCGTGGTTCGTCGACCTCTGCATTAGGGGTTATTAAAATGAGGGTTAATTTCATTAAAACAAACGTATACAAGGGATGGTGATCAACCTTACCATGTCCCTTGTGAGATGAAACATTTCCATGATGCCACCACCGGCGCCAAGATAGACAACTAAGAGTTGCAAAAATATCGGAGGAGAGGTCCTTAGAATATCAACTTTTAGGTTTTTTGAATCCCCCGGATGGCTACAAAATTAAATCTGAAAAAGGGTTTCGCAACAAACTTGGCAAAGTCAACTATAGCAATGCTTCCGGAAGATAACTAGCATAAAAGGAAGTTGAAACATATACGATCGTGTACAACCCGTTTTTAAACCACTTCTTTGCTCAAAAAATCAACAGTACTTAATTATCATTTTTTCAGTTGTTCTGTATGCATGTTACATGTTATTTCGATCTTTTCATATTAGTTTATTAGCGTTCCTAGCGCCAAACCCCGAACCGCAGATGTTAAAAATGTCTCTAGACCTCAAAGGTCTATTTACAGTGCTGAAACATGCTCTGTTAATAATCCACAGGCTATAGCACTAGGGAATAGAAGAAAGCAACCTAAACCTCAGGCGGTTTCTCTGTCGGCAAACTGCACCGCGGTTTTAATCGAATCATGTTAGCGTTGCCTCATATATGTCTTTCAGCTCGTAAAACGTTAGATGGAAATCTAAGTTGAAAGGGTTTGTTTGTGTTGACTTTTAAAAAAAACATTGCAATCACTTTCAATTTTTGCTTTAGGGAGTTAGTTGTAAATGCTATTAGCGCGAAAATTGGTGATTCTTTTTATTTTATTTTCACCCAGTTCAATGCTTGAAAGAGCCGTATTTAGTTTAAAATGCAGGTTTTAGATTACCGAATTTGCTAAGTTTTAATTTTACCGACATACTTTTAATTATTTTCTGAGGGAACATTCTTTTTAATTTGTCAAGTTACTCATCTGATATTTAGGACGTTTCATATTTTAAACCGACCCGAGGAATTCATGGTCAAAGCAACAAATTTGATTTACCGTATATTACCACAGAGTGAGATACCCCTATTGGGTTATTTAATATCTTACATTAGGTTTTGTCAACAATCAAAACGGTTCGGATGAGTGTGATACATAATTTTGATTTAGCACCATATTTTGTCTGTGTCTCTGCATTAAGTTTCTAAAATTTGCTTGTTGTCATGACATTTGCTTGGAGACTCAAAATCTTGTTTGCGAGAAAGAAGAAGGTATTACTTATCTGCCTATGGGTGCTGGCAAGTTTGACTTCAGGTAAATGTTGCAACAGTGGGCAACTCTTACTGTTAGAGATTACAATTAGTTGCCTTTTTCAATCCATAACCATTCATTTGGTAATGACTAATCTACATTAACTGGCTAGTTACACGCTTGTAAACGCTTTGGTTGGGGATTTTCATTTAAAGCGTGTAGAAAGACGAATCTTATCATTAGGTAGCAAATTAAACCAAAAGATATACTTTTCGGTTTTAAATATACTAAGGTGGTATATTGATAAACATGATGAGTAATTTTTAAAATACAACGTTGAAATACACTTAAGAATTAAATCATCGCGGGCTTTTCTAGCACTCCAGACGAAACCCACAGCAGAGAACATCCGGGGCTAACCTAATTGCCAATTAAGCTTCACACATTCGGGGGTATGATTGCCAAAAGGCAATTACCAGTACCAATACCAGCCGCACGCTGCACTTTCGTTACTACTTTATGGTCAGAATTAAAGACTTGATCTTCTGGTCTCAAAGGTTGTCGGATTTTGGCTACAAACAAACCTATAAATCTGGTTTTATGCTATTTAATACTTTATTCTTACAATCGGATTGCTGATATACTTCAGCAGGGGAAGGATCATCCTGCTATCCCACGTCAGCAAACGGTATTAGCCTTTCTAATAGTTTACCAAGTTCCTGTTCAAATTACGGAAGAGCGTTCAACACCGGAAGTGGTGGCCATGCTGCGGTTCATCTTTTCTACGGATCCATAGGAAACAATCTATGCTCGGTAACCTAGCGTGGTTTTAAAGTCGTTTATCCGTTTAATCATAAGCATGGCTAACTTTATGGCAAAGCCTGTCATTTGCCTTTCTAAACAATAAAGTCTAATGTAATTTACTTTTGATACACAATAAGGTTTATGAAGGTACAAGCAGGTCTGGAAGATTGCTTGGTACCTTTACTGGAGATGGGAGTACAAATGGAATTGTCAAATCTGACTCTGGATCAATGTATCTCAGTTGCGATTTGTCTTTGGGCAGTTTAACTAATCCTTTCTTGGGATTTGTTAAAGGTTTGTTTGTAGTCATCCACGATGTTTGCAGCCTCTGTGCTTTTTGTGCTATTTGTAGAGGGAACACCACTCAAAACACTTTTATTAACAACAAAATAATGGTTCTTTTGGTTTGAACACTAATGTTTGAAATAGGATTTTTGCTTTGTTTGGTATGAAAACGAAAAACTGTATTTTTTGTTGCCGTAAAGAAAAGTAAGTTGAAGGATTTGTGGAGGTAAAATTACCTGAAAGACTGTTGCCAAAAAGGGGCACAAGTTTTTTTCTTGCTTTGTTTGTCCTTAATTTATCCGAACAAAGTAATTACAATAATAATATTAGATCTGCTGATTGATATATAACAAACAGTAAGTAATTTGCATTTTTAATCCCCATACACGAAATAAATAACTGATATATTTCATTTTTTGGTTATTATTCAAAGCCTTTGTACCCACTAACTAACTGCTCTTTAGTGTGTAATAGGCGAAAAGTTTACAAAATGCCATAAAAATAACATTCATATTTTATCTTAATTTTTTATGTCCTTTCTCGAGAGTTCGTCAGCAATTTCCATGCGCTAAAAAAAATAATAAGGTAAAAAGTTGGACACAACTTCCTGATAAAGAATGTTAATTAACAACAACAAAGTAGAGTAGTTTACAATATAATTGTGTGCTCTCAAACAATAAAAAAATGCCAAAAATCGATTTCGAATTAGTCCGCTTTATAGCAAACACATTGATTGCACATAACGTTCAATTTTGTATTTTTTTCAGTTAACGAAGAAGCATCATGTGATTCGCATCTTGATGCAAACGACCTGCCAACAACTTTCGTTATTCCGTCATCAAGTAATGGAAATTTTCTACCAAGATTGGCTTGTAACTATACAGTGACAAGTAGAATGAAATGCAACTACACAATTACTCCCCGAATCCCCAATGCAATTACGTCTGGCGGTGGATCTGGAATATATGTAAGCCAACAAGTTTACACAGAGTGTTAGAACAGTTTTTCTGGAATGTTTTGCCTCAAAAAACATGTGGACAGCATAAGTTTAATTGTTTGAATGTATTGATTAAAACTGGTAAAATTAAAAAAAAGTCGAAAGAAGTCTAAAATCGTTACTCTAATGATAAAATAAATTTGTGAAAAAAAAGAAAATGAAATGGTGTGGTAAACAAACAGTTTCTGTCCGATCAGGCTGTTTAATGATATTATCACTTCGATCATGATAACTCTCCAACGGACTGCAATATAAAAAATCAAGTACATTTTACGTTTTTAAAGGTACAGTATTTTAATTCCAAAGATTTGTACGTAAACCATGTTGCCAAATGTTGTCAATTTAATGTGACGTTTCTGGATCAACGGGCTTAAATTACCGAAAGCGCTAAATGTGAAATATTAGATGGTGTCTGATGATCCGATGGAAAGTGGAAGAAGGTTGGAAAATGGCCAGATTGTGAAAGTTTGGGGAACACGAGTTCAAATCCAAATGTTGACTTGGACTAATAATTTACAAGCCGCACCAAATATTTACATTACGTCAGGTAACTGATCAGAGCCAGGTTTTTTCAAACTTTGAATTTGAACATCCCTTATATTCTTAACACTTTACCAAAAGGATATTCAAATTAAGATTTAGTTGAAGTTCTCTTATGACTTGATACCCTTGGTAACACCAGAATGTAAATGAAACTAAAACTGTGAACTGGTTGTTTGCATCAAAGAATATTTCTGCAGATAAAAAAAATAATAACATGATATCTTTAGTTTGTTCGAAGGTTGGCACCCTGAAATGCACAAACAACGTAAAAATAAAGTACGTAAGCAAGGTATTTAATTATTGTTTTTAGATGTCATAATTTTTTAAAGAAGATAACGAAGAGCATAATAACTGTGACAAATCAAATGCTAAATGCT